>BNST01000301.1:0-244786 GCA_019650275.1 Xylocarpus granatum | reverse complement strand
AATCTGATGAGAAAACCAATCATGCAAGGAAAATTGTTTAAATATGTTATATTAATTTTAATAAAATCATCGCAAATGCATCGATAATATGTTATCAAAATTATCCTCGTAAACTAAGTTAAGAGGGCACACAATTTCATTGTGCCACCAATTCCCCCCGCTTGCGTGTGTTTAGGCATATGCCCAAAACTAAGTCAAAGGTCACCTCCTCGTATGTGGGATTGGCATGATTAAGCAAGATTGCAAATGATTCTATATGGGTTGAACTCAATAAGGAAGGATATAGACATTCACAATAATTTGGAAGCATAAGCATTTTAAAATTGAAACAAAGACCCAATCTTGGAAGGTTATATAATCTCATAGTTGCCAGCATGTGTAAAGTAAGAATTTGTTTTCACTATTATCTCTTTAAATTACATACAATGTTTTCTACCCCTCGATAGATGTCATTTCTCTAGATGGAGAAAGAAATCCACTTATTAGACGTTGATTCTCAAAGACATCCATCAAGCAATATACCCAAATACTCTAGCAATAGCCTTTTTGTATCACCTCAAGAACAAAAGTGGAATATATCCAACTATTATACAACAATAAAAATACAAATGGTTCTAGAGACAACAAAACTTAGTCAACCACAATTGTATCATCTCTATAATTATGTTTCAATATTATCTTTTAGTACATATTCATTAAGTATGACATGTATACTTAACAGTTGCCATCAAGATCCATCTAATGTTTACTAATTTCTAATCTATTAATGGGCGTTAAACCAACCCTTGGGAATAACCTTTAGAGGTAATGGCAACAATACATTAATGAATGAGTTAGAGAGATTGTCTTTAACTCAGGCCAAGGTTGTTTCTCTTTTCTCTTTGATTTATCATAGCATTCGAAAAAAGAAACTTCGAAACATGAACAATGAAAAAGTGGTTACAATATCAGCTAACATAAGCTAAAATTTGTTATACCGTTAGTTTGTGTAGTTGGCAATTTGCAACGAAAATTTGCACCAATAACTTCAAGAATTCAAGATTAGTTATGCCTTGAAAAACTAGTATAAATATATAGCTAACAAAAAGAATAGGAGAGAGATTTTTAGTAAGGAAAAACACAAAAGTGAGATTGATTTCTTAAGTCAAAGGTGTCACGCCCCTTGAATTAGGGTCCGTAAATTAGGATTTTATGAAAATAATGTAAGAACAAATATTGTGGTTGGGGATAATTTGGTAGAATTTCACTAACAGAAGATATCCATATGGACTTATAATATATTAAAATTTTAAAATACTCTTAGTATATCTCATGAAACTCTAACTATTGCCCAACACAATATAACATCAAAAATTTTTATTTTATGATAACTAAATTGTACAATTTCCAAGTCGTTCATAATATTCTACTAATTACAATATATATCACAAAATAGTCCACCCAAGGTACTTCTAGTAAAAAGTATATATTTCTACTGTATCCAAAACTTACAAAGTGAGGGGTGAGCTAAAACCCAATAGATATTTACATACAAGTAATATTTGTCAAGTAAATTTAAAAATAATTATCCTTACAATTAATCAAGTTAATATAATGAGAATAAGTATAAATAAGTATATATAAAATACTAAAATAACAACACAGGATGGTTATCATTACGTGTAATGCATAATTTAGAAGCACTATTCCCAAGGACTACTGCCCAAAAATGTGTAGCCTATGTATTTTAGGGACTTCATACCTAAGGACTGTCGCCAATGATTTCAAGTTTACGAGTTTCAAGTTTACGAGCTTTTACCAAGGGACATAAATCAAATCCATAATCACAGTACTAACTAAAGACCATACAACATTTCATTATTCAATTACACACAATAATAACACTATAATTTATTTATATCATTTCACGACATTACAAATATCATAAGCATAATTCAACAATAATAACATTACTAAAATTTTGAAGAATTTATACAAAATATTAAATCACTCAATTATATGTGAGCTGTCTACTTAGATCAAAAGTGGATGCACTTTTACAATTCCCTCACTCTTTGTTTCCCTTCTTGAGCATCATTTAATATCATTTTTTTTAAAAATATATAAAATGCTAAAAATAAACGTTTAAATTTCTCAAATAAAAATTATTAATAATGATAAATTATGAAAAAAAATTTAAAATATAAATAATGATAAAAATGCACCATAAATATTTATATTTAAGGCCAAAAATTATTAAAATTTACTATTTCATCTTAAATTATAAAAAATTTTATTCTAACCCTAAAATTTTTATTATCTACACATAAAATTTTTAATTTACTAAATAAAACAAAATTTATAAAATCTCTACATTTTTACTCTCACTCAAAATTCTACAAAATTTTTATTTAATTTTCAATAATTCTCAAAAATATTTCGATAAAATATCAAATTTAACCCAAAATCTATTAATCTAATATCTAATAACTTAAAATAATAATAATTTTAACTATCAAAACCACTAAAACAAAATTTATTTTTTTTTCTCTAAATTTTTCAAAATACAAAAAATCTTAACTTTACCTCTCTTTTTTTCTTCTTCTTTTCTCCTCCTCCTCCTCTTCCTTCTTCTTCCTCTTCTTCTCTTTTTCTCCTCTTTTCTTCATCTCTTTATTTCTTCTCGTCTTCTTTTCTCTTTTTCGTATTTTCTCAACTCTTCTCCAATTTTCACTATTCACTTCTTTAAATATGTACGAAATGGGGCTTGGGCTTGGGCTAATAGGGCTAGGCATAACAGAAGGTGGGCTGATATCTGCAATCTGTGGAGTGTTGATTTGCCTGTATATTCTTCTGTAATTCTTGGTTCAATTAATGAAATGATTGCTAGTAGTTTGCCTCATGAATGTAAGCTTTGAAGGCTGAACCATGAATTTCTTAGTGTTCTATTTTGTTGCTATCAATTGTTGCTTTTATTTCTTAATTTCGGATGAAATTGTCATTGATAAACTTGTTGGATATTTGATAGTCTTACAGTATTTGTAAGTAGCTGTGATAAATACATTGTTTGGGGTTATTTTCTTGACCATTCTTGTTTACAATTTAATAGGCTTAAGTTTTTCAAAGATCTAATAAACAGGTATCAAAGTTAGAGAAGTAATAAAAGAATGACATAGTTAAAGTTTGAATTGGAGAAGTTTAATAAAAAAAATGACTTCAACCTGTGGAGAATTAAGATGAGAGCACTCTTAGATCATCACGGGTTAAAAGATGCATTGCTCGGAGAAGACAAAATGCCAAAAAGTCTAAATGAAAAACAAAAGAAAGAGATATAAAATAAGGCTCATATGCATTGGTTCTAAGTTTGGGAGATGGAGTTCTACGAGAAATATCTAGAGAGACCACATTTGCAGGAATGTATTTTGTTATTTTATGAAACATCTTTAGTTAGATGGATGGCACTTAGACTATTATAATGCATGACTATTTATTGTTGTCACAAATTAAGATCAATCACATGGCTTCTCAACTACAAGGCTTCTTTTATTACTATTGCACCTACAACTTTACCTTTCAACTAGGGACAAAATTAGATGAAGTAAACACATAACCTTTTAATGATCTTTTCTATCTAGATCTCCTACATAATTAGAATCTACATATCTTTTTGACTTAGTGATACTAGTCGTTATCTTATTGAATACAAGTCCTACATGACTGACTATTCCTTAAATACTTCAATATCCGCTTCACAAAATTCTAGTGTTTCTTTCCAAGAAAAGCCATATACCTAGTCAGTACATTCTAAGCTAAATCAAGCTCGGTACAAATCATAACATACATGATATTTTCAACTACATTGGAATAAGGAACATATCTCATGTACTCTACCTCCTCCTATGTCTTGGGTGATAAGTTTGCAAATAAACTCAAGTGTGTTGCTACTTACAGGCTTATAGTTACCTATAGTAAAGCTATCAAGAACTTTCTCAACATAACCCTATTATGATAAGAACAAAGTTATTAACCTTTTGTGTGACATTCCAAAACATAACAAAAATAATTAACATATAACATGTTAGAATAAGAAAATATCTATCATATTTCAAATAAAAACAACTAATCATGTTCTATCCTTAAATGACAATTATCCTCAAATGACAATTATTATTTATTGGAGTAACATATGTATTACATTCAAACCTAACAAAAAGAAATTATAACATGAATAAATACCAAAATTTAACGTTAAAAATTAAAGATGGGCCTAAAAAATTATGAATACAAAAAATAAAACTTACCAATTATTATAAAAAATATTTTTAAAAAATCAAATAACTCATTTTGGTTTAATACGAAGTCTTTTGGAGTTGAAGGTTGAAATTCTGAATTCTAGGATTAAAATTGTGGGAGACCAAAACTGCGTCTATTGTGCTACCCTTAATTGTCAAAGTGAATAATATAATCTTAGTTAGGTTAGATCATCGATAAATGGTATCAAAGTCAGCTTACCCAATTAGACATTGGACCTGGTGAATGTTTAAATTCCACATTACTTGATTTGAGCTCGAAGATATACATTATAAGTGCTATTTTCTCAAATAGTATGAGACCTTTTAGGCTTAGGATTTGAAATCTTAAGTGTCCAAACAAAACTATGAAGGATCAAGATTGGGTTCGTTTTGCCACCCCAATCTGCAAAAGAATATAGTGCTAGTTAGGTCATCCCACTATGTAATATATTAATATTATATAAAATTGAAATGAGTAAAGCACATTTAATCTGGTTGCTTAGTGTTTAACCAATATTCAATCTTCTAATTTTAAATTTTTTAAAAAATTAAATCTTTTGTTTTAGTTAAATTTTTAGTAAAAATTAAATCGAACCAAATTTTTGCCAACCTTTATTATAAATAAACAACTCTACAAGTATAGTTCATCAAAAGAGACTACGTAGAAGGAAGTGCAAATAGACGAAATAGATAATTATAAAGTAATATGTGGGTAGTTTTAAGGGACTCTAGGCCAATTATAAAGTGCGGCCATTATTGATAAATGGTAAGAAAATATATAAAAAGAATTATATTATTTTATGACGTCTAAATTCCTTACTTACTCCTACGCAATCATACGTGCCTCGTATTAACGAATTAATTTATCAAAATTTAATTACAAAAATGAAGTGAGTGTGTAAAATTAGTCTTTTTGAATTTCTCACAATAACAAATTATATTATTAACAACTCACTTAAAACTAATTTACTTCACATGCACATGGTTAAAATTAAAATTCATAACTAACAATTCGTGCAAGTTATTAATAGATTGAGAATTGATACAATTACCTCTAGTAGATGTAACTGGTTAAAAATTTTGTTATTGACCGCTTGTAATTTCTTGTTAGTAGTTAAAAATTAAATAATTTAGTATTTATAACTTGTTTTTGCACATGGTAAATAATTTTGCATTTACCACGTGCCTGTATTAATCCTTATGGTGCTAACATGGTGCACTGTGCCTGTGGACAAAGAATTAATCCTTTGCATTCAACCTGGAGAGCAGAGAAGGTTTGCTTTTATATTGATAGTTTTAATTGTTTATTTCCTGACCTTTTTTCCAAAAAAAAATGCTCACATGATATCAAAGAGAATTTAAGAAGCTAAAAAATAAAATAAATTTACAAGAAACTAGGTTTGAATATAATTAGTGTCAACATGACATGACTGTTGGATTTCTTCTTAGTTAGATACATAGTATGTTTTGAAGATTATGGTGCAATTAGTGTCAACATGACGCGATATGATGCAACTCAGGTACATGTGTTATTGTTGATGTATATTGATGGATTTATAAGAATAGACTTATTTTCTGTTATATGCGCGCGCGCATATATATATTATGTACTGAAATTTTTTTCTTGGTTAGATGCATATTCTGTTTTAAAGATTTAGGTTCTTTCCTTTGTTAATGTTAATTATTGTTTGCTGAATATTGCATATGCTTAAAAATAGTCTATCATTCTGAAACCTTATTACAAATTTGAATTAACTCTATGCAAGAATATGATTGGCTAAATTTTTTAGGGTTAATTACTTAACATAATTTAATCAATTATTAGTAATATGTGTTATGTATAGGACAATATTAAAATTAACTATATTGTTTTGACACTGTAAACTTACCCAAGATCATAGGGACAATGCCAAGAAATTTGTAAAAGTTGTTAAAGTGAATTTTGGAAACTGAGATAAGATTAGTTGCCCTTGCATAGATTGTCAAAATCAATATTTCCAGCCTACTGATAAAGTTTATGAACACTTGGTCATTAATGTGATGAATCCCAACGTATACAAATTGGTTCTTTTGTATGAAGAAGAACCTAGTGTTTTTGTACAACATGAGAATGTTAGGATGTCAAAAACATTTAAAATGTATAGAGATGCTTGCATGCAAGATGATGCGCACGTAGAACCTACCTTTGAAACATGAGATGAAAATTTCAAATAAAAGATAGAAGATATTGAATCTCCTTTATATGAAGGTTGTACTAAGTACTTAAAATTATTAACTGTAGTAGTAGTTTTATACAAGATTGAAGTTGCACATGGCATATCTAATAAATGTTTTGATGAACTTCTGGAGATTATTAGAGACATTTTATCACAGAACAATACATTGCTCGCTTCATTATGTGTATTAAAACTTATAATATTTTATTGATGAAATTTTGAAATTTGTTCAAGTAATGTATTTATTCATGTTTAATAGATTTATGAAAGTTTTAAAAAGTTACATTAGAAATCGTGCACTGCTAGAAGGACGTAAATCAAAATGTTACTTGGCTAAAAAGTGCATGCAATTTTGTTGCAATTATATTGAACAAGCAACAAATATAGGTAATCGGCCTAGTCGAAATGAAGAATATCGAGATGACCTTGTCTTCTGACATGTTAAGGATTGATCATCGATATATATTGTTTAACGATGCAGAAGTAGAAACACACAGAGTAAATATAACGAAACTAAGACATCAGTTGCGTATTAAAATGATGGCATACCTAGACATGGACTTATTGATTTTACAAATCGATTGCATAGTGATGAGCATAAACGTTTGGATCCAAGTCTATTAAACATGCCATCTTTGTTGCATTAGATGCATACATCCAATTTTGCCATGTGGCTTTCCAATAAGGTTGAGCAATCTTTTATTTCTCAATTAAGTTGTTGTGGAAATTGATAAACATGTTTTGTTTGATAACAAATTCACTTACTATATAAATAGGAGATTGCCCAAAGTGGCAATATTATTCCTTCAAACACATTGAAGTGGCTTGCATTAGGTCTGATGACACAAGTTATGAAGTATTCTGCATATGTTATCAATGGAACTCGTTTTCGTACAGTGAGTAGCGAAATGTGAACACAAGATAGTGGGGTTTCTGTTAAAGCTAAAGCAATTTGCAATTCTAGTGCCAAAGATAGCACCACAATCACAAAAAAAATAAAAATAAAAAAAATCATTTATTATGGGATCATATCATAAATTTATTTGTTAGATTCTTGTTCATGCCAAGTTCCTATATTTAAATGCCATTGGGTATATAGTATTAAGGTGGTCAAACATCAAGATGGATTTACGTTGGTTTGGTTAGCTTTCACCAATATATAAATCAATTCGAAAGAGATCCATTTATCCTTGCTTCGCAGGTCAAAAAAGTTTTCTATTCTAAGGATAGTAACACCTCTAATTGTTATGTTTTTCTAAAAGCACCTCCAAGAGGGTCATATAACCTCGGAAACTGATTATGAAGCCATGCTAATGTAATTTACTGTTTGCACGGAACTGTTAGTTAATTTTTGTATACATTCTTATTTCTCTTTGATTTATCTTTAACCATTGTGCCAGTTTAATGATTTTCCTTTGATTACACTCTTATTTAAATGTGTAAATTAAATTGTAAGTTAATTATTGTTTATATTCTTATTTCTCTTACTATATAAACATGTGATTGCCCAAAGTCAATGTTTTATTGATTTTCCACATGTTAGTCATGGTTACTTTTGATATTGAATTCTCTAATGCTGAAGAAAAAATGGGTAACAAAAGAAAGCTAGAGATGTTGGCATTAGGTAGAATGAGAGGTTGTCAAAATTAAATGTTTAATTTTTCTGCATTGATGCAGAAAAAGTTCAAATTTACTGCTTTCATCCCAAACTTAAGTCGTTTTAGATTTGATAGGTTCTATGTTTTCATGTAGTACCAGTTCACTTGTTGGATGGAACATGCAATTTTGAAATTCATACTTACAAAGTACAAACAAAAAGTTGTAAAAGATAATTTCAAATAAGATATACCCTACATACATGTGCAAGTGATAAATGGTTGTAATGGCAAAAACACACAATGCACGTTTGCAGGTGATAGTAGAGTGGTGAATATCAACAATGTGCAATAGTAAGTGGTGAATGGTACCTTTCAAAATTTTATTTACAACTCATTTATCTATCTGCTTCTTTATTATTGAGCACTTATTTGTTGTAATTATAAATACAACAATTTGCCGGGTGTAGATGGTTGATTTATATCCATCACATGCAACCCTAGTGATCTAATGAGTCTTTTGTTTAGTGTCTAGTTACCAAATTACTAATTAAATTTTTATAATCAAATTTTTCTATTAAAATTTTTTAATAACCAACATGGTTAATTCATTTAATTTCTTTTGAAAAAGGGTAGATTAAAATTAAGATTTGACCAATTTTAGCTTAAAAAACTTTTTTTTTACGAGTGCAACAATTGCTTGTATAGTTAACAAAATTTTAGATTCAATTCATGCATTTGGAAAACAATTATAATGATATTTTCATTCATCAAATTTTTAACATTTTTATTTAACACACGATCTTCATTATGATTATCAATCATTTATTCGATGTCAACAAATCTTTTATCAAGGATGACAGGTAGTGTGAGATGTTTTACTATTTTTTCTTCTTTCATTTTCTTATAAACCAAACATGTTACTGTATTAACCGAATTTTAGGGACACATGATAAGATTTTAGGATTTTTTTTTCCAAGTTATACTAATTTCAAATTGACAGTCTATTGTGCAGTATTTGATAGTCAAAATCTTATTTCATATTACAATAAGTTGTAAGAATCAAAGTAGTAAAGATGGAGGTTCAAATAATCATAAGCGGTGGCGGAGAAATTAAATACAATTTTGAACCAAATTCTTACGCGGTGATGGGGCGGCCGATGGGTGGCGATTGTTGAATAATTTTTTGGGTTTTTGTTTAGTAAACTTGGTGATGATGCATGTTAAATAAATTTTAAAAATACATAGTTAAAATAATTATTATATTTTAATCCTTAGTTCTACGTCTAAACAGAAGAATTAAATATTAAATATAAATAAATACATAAATTAGTTTCATTAAATATTATTATTTTAATTTTACTTTTAAATCATATTGAAGGGAAGCGCAAAACCTTTGGGATTTTGATTAGATTAATTAAAAGAATTTTGACAATATATATATATATATATATATATATATCCGTACGATGGAATGCATCATCCTTACATCATTGGTTACGTATACAGGGAATTAAATTGATTTATAGGGCTTTCTAGCTTGGATATTGCATGCCGCTTTCAGATCAACAGTTGCAAGAGAATTGAAATTACTTCCAACTTGGCATTTCTCCGTTGATCTTTTACTTGGAGACTGACTGCATGCATATTGACAGAAGACAGAAGACATTTCGCTACCATTCTCTTCATATTCAGGTTTCTGTCTTTTGAAGAAATTTTAGAACATCACAAATCAAATCTCTTAAATCCGTTTGGTACCGACTTTAAAATAGTATTTATGACAACATAAAATAATAATAATAATATCAAATAAATGAATACCTAATAATATTTATGAAAAATAATATTCTAAAATAAAAAAATAATGAAAATGCATTAAATATTTCTTTCCAAAATAGATAAACCTGTTTTTGTTCTAGAAAAAAAAATGTATTTAATTCTGAAAATATATTTTAGAAAAATGGTCAAAACAACGAAAATCTCTTTGATTAAATTTAAAAATTAATGTTCGTTGCTTTTGAAAATAAATTTTACAAAATATGCAATTAAACATATTTTTTAAAATAAAATAAATTCACGCGCGCAATCAAACAGTTCATATACTTAGTTATTTTATTCACGATAATGCTTTATTATTCAAATTATTTATACGAATAGGAAAATATATTAAAATTGTAATAAAAATTTTAGTATTTTACAAGATTTAGAATAATTTTAAATTGATAAAAAAAATAAATTTTTAAATATGGCTTTTGTTAATGTGTGTTGTAAAGCTTGTAATTAAAAAAGTGATAGTGGCATATAGAGGGATGCTAAAACTTTTAGGCTTAGAAAGTTTCCAAGACTTAAAAGAGTTAATGGCCATGAACTAAGTATTGGAAATTATTAACAAATCAATCCATGCTTTGCGGAAGTTTATAATCCATGGGATTGTCCACGTTAAATCATTTATAACATAAATCCGAAATTTATAATATACGCATTGTACATTTTTATAAATTTTTCGTTAAGTGTTTTAAATATTTTGTTTTATATTTAAAATTATTTTTATAAATTATTTTAAATTTTATATTAATTATATATTTCAATTTTTAAGCAAAGAGGTATACATTAATATTTGAGGTTGAAGGAATTAATTAATAAACAATATCACAATAATTATTAATTTTTTTATTTAAATATTATAAAATAAAATTATTAAAGATCGAGTATTAATTTTTAAAAAAAAACAAGTAATCAGCTATTAAAATTAGTTTACCAAACAATTTGTCTAACAAAATCAAATCTTAACGTATTGCTCGTCAGATTTATATCATATCATATGTTTAGTAGACGTTTTGATTAAAAATATATTTATTTTAAAATTAATTAAGAGAAAAAGTTTTGAAAAGAAAATTTGATTTTCTATGAAATGGTAATCATTTTACCGAGATTAGTGATGCTGTACGAACGCAGCCATGATAACATCATTTTGTGGTATGAAAATTTCGCCCTTGATCGAAGGAGTAACATCTGCATGTATAACATCAGCATACCATCATAAACTCACCATACGTTCGTCATGCTAAAGAGGTCAATCATCCATATAACCAAGGTTCATTAGCAACTAAAGTTAAAACCGAAATCAACAGTATACAATTGTTTTTTTTTATCAATTTGATTATATATATATATATATATACGTACTTTAGTCATAATAATTTCAAAAATACTCGACCCAAATTTCGTCCATAATTATGTGAGGTTGAGCGTAAATAAAAATAATTTATGATAAATAATAATATTTTAATAAAGGAATGAATAAATTAAAAAAATTGTGTGGTTATTTCTGAAACTAATAGAATTAAAATGTCATTTGTCAATTTCAAAGTATGTATATTTCATTTCCTTTATTAAAAATCTACAATGTTCAACATTAGTTTATAATTTTTGTCATTATCATGGCCTATAATTCCTTTGAGTAGAGCTTTCGTGTGCGGGCATACAATATCAAAGCTAGAAAAGTGCCAAAAAAACAAAGGCAACCCCATAAAATGAAAGTGTTGCTGTAGCATTCCATCCCCATGCATTTGCCTTGTTCATATCTGCCTTGTTTGCGGTAAACTATGGCTGCTAAATAGCCAAATAAAAAGGAGCCAATTGGAATGTTTGCGACCACAAGATTATGGTTTATGCTGAAATCCTTGGTCCCAAATAGCTCGGTGGTTGTGGCTACTGATATGGAAGTAATTGCTCCAGTGCACACACCAATTACTGCGGTGCAGATGTAGAGAGCCACATTGGTTTTGTTTAGAAGTAAGAAGAAAGCTCCTGCCATTGGTGCCATTAATGCAGCTACGGATGCTGGGCTTGGAATCATAAATTTATACCTGAAAAGAATACAGAAAATGTCCATATCTCTTGGGACCGTAGGTTTACAACAGAAAAGCTGGTTGCAGAAGTGTTTGATAAAATTAACTTCTAGTGTGACGCATTCATTTTCCAATAATATTTAACTTTCAGTGTTTTCATCCCAATAGCTTAAAAGCCAACCACTTCAATATTAAATGAAGTAGTAGTCTGAGAGGTGTAGACGCAACTATCCGACTAGACAAAAGGAAGAAACAGACGCAACATCAAACGATGAACGAAACGTAAGTGAGATAAGAGTTACCTGGAGAAAAAATAGTCCAAAAGAGAGGGAATGAGACGCCCAAAGAAACCAAATGAAGAAGACAAGGAAACAAGAGACGATGTCCCGGAGCAGCCACGGGATTCAGCTATTTGTCCCAAGTTGTTCAAAAACACAAGACCAAGTGTTGCCCCAGAGAAATAAATAAAAAAGTACAACCAGAATTCAACTCTTCGCAACATCAACTTCACTCCGATTTCCTCCTTCACACCCACCTCAGGAATCCCGCTTGGAATGTCGTCTTCTTTCTCCCCATCCTCCGTTCTCTCGACTCCGCCGCTGATATTCTCCTCTATGGTCGAATTATGGACCTTTGTCTCTCTGTTTAAAACATATCTAATACTGTCTGCCAACGGAATTAAGAGAGGGAGTAGTAGGCATACAACCATACCAATCAAATTGTTAAGAGACGATAGTTTTTTCGACAACGAGCCCAAGCTGCCAAGAATGGCGTAGATTCCAGTAGCTATTGTTATAACAATTATGACCATGAACTCACCTTTCATTCTTCTGGTTTTTCCAACATTAATTTCTCTAACTAGTGGTGCTGCTAGAACGCAAGCTATAAAAGGAAAGATGGAGTTAAAAAGAAGATATGATTTGGCTCTTCTTGTGGGTGAAGAGTATACAGCATTAACAAGAACTGTGTAAAATTTTGCACTTAATCCTAAATAACTAGTTGTTATTCCCACAGCAACCCGACGATATTTCAACGGGAAATTTCTAATAATGACAACATAACAAACGGTGTTGATCCAACAGATGCTATTTCCTGCCAAAACTGTAAGTATGAAGATATGAACATAAGAAAGGGAGGATATTTGGTTTGTTACGAAGAGATATTGTAAACCATAACCAATAAAACCAAGAATGGCACCAATCAGAAGGACCAGCCAAAGGGGCAAGTGAACGGCTGCGAATCCAGCAAGCCAACCAAGGAGCTTTCCGGCATCGGAAGCGAAGGCAAGATTGTTGAGTTGGAGCTGGGAAATGGAGAGAAGTTGTTTCAGTTGGGATGAGTAAGCAGGAAAATTGGAGTTTGTTCCGTTTATGGACTGAAGCCATAAAGCACACACCAAGCTAAGCCATAGAAGAGTGCTTGAAGGAAGCATGTCAAGAATTTTGGAGTTGGAAATTATGTCTTGCATTGCTCTGCCTGGTTTTTAACAAGGCTTGTGTGCCCGTGTTTTGGAAAATATTGGCCATGGAGAAAGAGTGGTACAAAATTATTAGCGTTTGATTTCGGATTTGAGCTTCTTTTGACTAAATTACAAATTTCGGGCAGATACTTAACTTTTAAGGTTAAACAGAAAATAAAAATAATTAATTTTAAGAGTAAATTATTACAGAAAATATTAAAAGTATAAAATGCAAAATTATGCCACCATAATAATTTTATAATATAAAAAAAAATTAATTTTAATTATTTTATATTTTCAATGGATCACTTCGAACCCATCAATTCAGTCCAATTCAACATCTTAGTTTGGTACGATTATTGGAATTTTATTTGAACTACGGTGGATTTTTTTACAGGTAGAAGAAGCTACATCTGCTGTTGGATGAACCAAGGGTATGTTTTTAGCACATATCTCATTTGTACAAGCTAAGTTAAGCCATGAAGAGTGCGTGGTTGAAGGCATCATGGCAAGAGGATTTTGGAGTTGGAGTTTAGATGGTTGGCATTTCTCGGCTGGGTGTTTAAGAAGCTCTAGTTGTGTTTTGGAAAATATTGCTCATGGAGAAAGATTGGCACAAAATTATTAGTATTTCTTTTTTTTAAAGATGAGGTCCTTTCCAATAAAATATAGATTTTGATGACTAGTTATAAGTTTGATAATAAAATAAGAATAATCAATTACAAGAATAAATCATTATGAATAATATTAAAAAATATATATATATTTTATACATATTATTATTTGTATAAAACTAATGTGGCTATTTGTTTGTTGGGTGGGGGTCTTCATCATCGTCATCATCATCATCATCATCGTAATAATAATTCTTTTGACCAAAAATTAATAAATTTTCAGTTAGATTTTTATATTTTCATGAATTTTACCATTATTTTCCAACTTATAGGTAGGCATGATCTATAAGTTTCAATATGCATTTTGTTCAAATGAATTAAATCACATTATGTGAAATAAAATTATAAAAACTAACAAAATATATTGCAAAAATATAAATATAATATTGAAAATAAAGATGATTTAAAGACTTTATTAAGTGAAACATGAAAAAAATATATATATCTATCTTTAATTTTGAAAGTCGCTTTATTTTTTTAATTAAATAGTTCTGAAATATCATTTGTACTAATTTTGTCACATCTAATACTCTCTTTTAATATTAATATGGCATTAGGACTCAATTAGCACATGACAAGGGCTCCCTCGGTTGCATTATCGACTTAGATTTATTCTTCTCGACAAGTGTTAAAATTTTTCTCTCTTCTTTACTTTCTGCATTCTTACTTTTTCGAGAACCATTTCCTTATCCTACTTGAGCAACCTCTCTACATTCTTCAAGCTTGAAACCTGACTTTGTGACTTTTGTTGGTTGATATCCCTACTCTGACGGCCTTTGCTGCTTCTGCCTTTTATTCATGTTGGTGTCCATCTTTTCCCTTGATTTTAAGCCTTTATGTTTTGTGTGATTTTTGTTGTTTTTTCTTTGCCTCATATTTTGCTGATTTCTTGTTCATTTTTTGGGTGCCCGTTATCAAACTTGTGTTACGAATCTTTAAGAATGTATTTGCTTATTTTTGGGGTTTCTTTTTTTCATTTGGGTTACTCGTAAACTTCAGGTTTTGTTCTTGAAAATTTTGCGGATTGCTGTGTTGTTTTGGCTCTTTCGGTCGGTTTGTCTTTGGCCTTCGATGTCTAGCTTAGGTTAAGACTCCCAAAGCCTAGATGGTCAGAATTCTGAAGCTTAAATGTCCGACCAAAAATCTCCTTTGCCTCTTCCCCATCCTTAGGTAGTGATGACGTATTGTCAACGAGGAGGGTAGGATACAAAGAAGACAATCCTTTAAGACTGAGATAGCACTCTGGGATATTGATGAGGCCATTGAGGGTGGCATGTTAACTGTGCTTGAGGGCAAGGAGCCTAAAAAAGCTAGACGGTCTGTTGGCGAGGCCTCTACGAGCGTTCTTGAGGAGGAGGGACAAGTTCCCTCCAACCTCTTTTATTACTGAGAACGACCTGAAGCATTTGATGAGGATGTGTGTTATTTCCAATAACATTTTCCTTAAGACTTATGAGGGAATGCGAGTTCTTGAGTAACACTCTTGATGGACGGGTTACTTTCTACGAGAAACTCTCCAAGTTGGGAGCTCGACTCTCTCTTCAACACACTTGTGCAGTTCTTGGTTGCAATAAACATTCTCCCTTGCCAGTTGAATGTTCATGCCTGAAGGAAAATATCTGGAATCCTTGTCCTCCAAAAGATGACTAACCAAGATGAGCCGACCCTACAAGAAATGCAGGCCTTTGACTACTTGAGGCCAAATCCAAAGTAGAGTCCAGGCTTTTATTATTTCACGACCTAATTAAGGGGGGCAAAACCTATCCATGATCTCCACACTTCAAATAAAGAGTGAAAACACAAATGGTTTTTTGTTAGTGGGGAGTGGGGCCGTGTCTTGCAATACACTTTATATATTTATATATATAAGAAGGCAACGTCTGGTCAACCCCACAAAGTTCGGGTCTGTAACGCCCTCGTTTTCTTTAATACACTTTATATATTTATATATAGATAATAAATTATATTTTTAGAAATATATGTATTATATAAAAAAATAATTTTATATTTTAATAATAAATTATAAATTTAGAATCAAATAAAGAAAAAGAGTTAAATTAGAAATTGAATTGATATTTTATATAAATATAAATAAAAGTATTTATTTGTGTTTAAGATTTCAATGTATATGAAAAATAAAATAAAATAAAGGGAGAGACATAAGTAGGAAAAAGATAAGCAAAAATAATAAGTTTTTTTTCTTATTTTATATTAATTTCTTAAATTAATAATTTTATTATTAAAATTTATAGAATATGATGATTGGAATCTATAATCAAATTCTGAAGTTAAGGGTAAATTTTTATGATTAAGAAATTATAAAATTTTTATTTGTGGAGAGAGAGTTAAGAAATATAAAATTTTTGCAGAGATAATATTATAACAATGAATCAATTTGTAAATTTGTAAAATTATATATTTCAAATTTATCAAAATTATTTTACATGAATAAATTAGATATTTTTAATGTTATTATGAATTTTATTTGATAAAAAATTATTATATTTTTAATTTTTAATAATTTTTCAAATCTGACTCTAAAATATAGAAAATTTCTCATTTTTGTAGAAGAACTAAGCGATGAAATTATTTTGTTAACCAAAATATTTTAAAAAATTATGAAATTTTACATACTAATTCTTGTTATTGTATTAAAATTTCAGACCAAGATTGTATGTCTATGATTTATTATCAAATTTTGAACGAAAATAACTCACTGTCAATTTTTTATTTGATATAATTCAATATTTTGAAAATAAAATTTATTTCAAATAGTTAAAAAGTCAATTTAAACTAAAGGTTTTAATAGTTTACTGTTTATATGTCTTTATTATTTCAAAAAAAATTTATAATATTTAAGAATATATTGTATTTTCCAAAAATCAATGTTTGGAAGTTACTCAACATATAACATAATATTGTCAAGATAAATGATTAAGTTTAGACAATAAAAAAGTTTAGTTTTATAAAGAATTTAAAGTATAATAAGAACATATGTACTTTGTCGTAGTGCATAGGAATCTTATGAATGTTAATTTTTTCTATTATAGGTCAAAATACTTAAATTAGTTTTTATTATGATACTCAAAAGATAAGTACATTAGACTTTTTAAAAAAGAATCATAATAAATATATGTATATGTTTGGATATATTTTTAAAAATATTTTTCAATTATAAATTCTTATAAAAATATTGTTTTGACATTGTTATATATTTATACAAGTATTGATAAGTATGTGTTATTGTGATTGCAATTATTTATGATGGTATTATTATAATTATTTTTATATTATGTGCATTGACATTTAAGTATAAACATGTGTGTTGTGTTTAAAATAAAGAGAAAGTATTTTTATAAGAAAAATACTTATGAAATTTAAGTTTTGTGTACTAGGATCCAATTCCATTACTTTCTTAGTAGGCAAGTGTAAGTTATATGGATCCTTTATTATTTAGTGTGCTCATTTTAGTATTATTGTTATTGTTTATTCTTCTTTATGATATGGGAAAGATCTTAAGGATACTCTTATGTATAGAGGTCTTCACATTTATGTGAAGAAGTATTTATACATGTAAGAGAACTCATTAATGATCAGGATGAGGGTGTAGCTCTTACCTTCGGATTTAAGTGTTTATTATTTTTTAAAAAAAATTATAAACCTCACTTGCACTTATCCCATATACGATATATTGTCGATGAATGACTTTAACTCATTCAATGATAAGTGATATGTGAAGTTTTACGTAGAGATAATTGAAGGACAATATTTTTAGAAAATTTTTTAAAAAATTTTATATATTATTTAAGTGTTTGAAAATTTTTAAAATAAATATAAATTTATTTCATGCTATATCATGTGCTGCATTATATATAGGTAAGTATGTACTTTATATATATATAAAAATTAGTATACTTAGTGAGTTTAAAACTCATTATAATTTATTGTAATTTCAAATGATTAATGGATTTACACTTAGAGGATGATTTTGACTGAATTTCTATTGTCACTTCGTTGTCTAGACATTTGAATTTTTAAAAATTTTCTTCTGTTCTATTATTTTTAATTTTAGAATTTATTTTAATTATTCATGATTAAAAATATTTGATTAATTGATTTATTTACAAGTTTTTTAGTTATATAAAATTTTTCAAAATTATATAATTTTTGTAAATATTTTAGTATTATTAGACACTATAAAATTTGGCGACACGTTATTTTCCATTAGTGATCACATTGTTTTCCTTCTTTATTTTTGTATACCAACGTGAGGACTGCTTATGCAACCACTTGGAAGACGAGGTCAGTCCTTGGCATCGTCCCTAGAAGTTGAAGTCAATGCTGCTCTTACCCAGCCTTGTATCCAAAAACATTTTTTGGACCCTTTGAATCTTGTCAACTCGGATCTTCTTAATATAATCCCCGCCAAAGGAGCCAGACCCCGCTGAGGTAAACATTATTCTTTGTATTATTTTCACTTGTGCCTTTTCATGGCTTTGAACCTGTCATTTCCTCACTTCTCTTTAGACTAAGGGGAAAAGTCCAAGGCTAAGAAGGTTGTGCCTCCCGCTGCCCTCAAGAAGAGGCTTGTCACCAATCTTTGGTAATACAGAAATGTTGCTAAAAAGGGCCCAAGGAGAAATGGCGAAAACTTCTCATGGGCCTTCTGGAGGCGAGATCGAGGAGCCGAGGAGGGCCGTCTACACTTGCTGGACATTGTCGAGGCAAAGATGCCCCAATACGAGCACCTATTTCCTTGTATCTGCATAATGGAAGGTATAGTGAAAAATAGTTGGTCAAAGAAAGAGGCATGCCAGTATCATTCTGAGGCCTACAACTTCTTACCGAGATGGCTTTTCAGGTATGTGGATACACTTTATTTTGGTTTTTTTGTATGTGCACCTATCTTTTGTTAATGTGCCTGTCATATTTTCAGCTCGTCCACAACGGCTCTGTGACTGCCTTTAGGGCAACTGTCAAATCTATATCACTCGAATCCAGGTGCAAGAGAGCCAAAATGGAGTTGAAGGTCAGCCAATACGCTTTGAAGCAGGCAGAGAAGAAGTCGAGTCTTTGGAGACTTATCTAGTCGAACAACATAAGGCTTAGGAATCAGAGCACCGTAAGCTCTCTGACATCGTCATTGACTTGGAAGTCAAGTTAGAGGTTGCTCAGCTTGAGATGAGCATGGCTGCAGATGAGGGGGCTCTTTCTACCTTGACTTGTTCAAGATTCTGTACCCTACAATTGACTTGTCTTGGCTAGAAAAGATAGTTACAGAGATGATAGAGCAAGGGTTTTCCCAAATTGAGACCGCTATTAAGGCTGCTGAGGCATGGTTCGGGGAATAGCAGAGAATGCAACTACAGAGATTGCTAAAAGCATTGTTAAGGTGTTGTGACTCCGCTTGATTATTACCCCCATCCCAAGCCAAGAACAATGACCATCAGCTAGTACCCATTTGAACTCCTTCCTCGCCATCTCTTTTTTCTTCGATCAAATCCAAATATGAAAATATACTATCAACGTTGGCTACTTTATTAAAGTATGTCATTCTATGAGCGGGCTCTTCTATTTCTATTGGTATGATGGCATCATATCCGAAAGCTAAGCAGAATGGGGTTTCTTTTGTAATTGTCTTGCTCGTTATCTTGTTTGCCCAAAGTACTTCAAGCAGCTACCCCACACATGATCCTTTCTTTTCTCCTAGCTTGGCCTTTAAGTTTTTCTTTATTGTCTTGTTAGTTGGCTCAACTTGACTATTTGACTTCAGGTGAGTGAGCGAGAAGAATCGTAAATCTATTTTTAGTTTTGAATATAATCATTGGAATTTTCTATTGTTAAATTACTTACCATTCTTAATGATGATGGCATTGAGGATGTCATATCTACAGATAATGTTTCTCTGCACAAAGTCTGTGGTCTTCTTTTTTATTATTGTGACCGAGGTCTTATCCTCTTCCTATTTAATGAAGCTATCCACTGCTACATTAAATACTCCATTTTTCCTTGGCAAGATGACATTGGTCTAATAACATCTAGTCCCCATTGCAAAAAGGCCAAGGAGTAACAAGACTAGTGAGCTTCTTTCATGGTTTTGGAATGTTGGAGTTGAATGGACAACCTTCACAAGCTCTTGTAAGGTTCATTACATCCTTGCCTGAGAACCTTAAAAGATAATATACTGACACCTGTGTGGATCTGTGCTTTAAATTCTCTCAGTGTTCTGGGCATTTTTGACAAGCTTGATGGTTGAAGCAGAAGGGAAGAAAACCGAATGCAGAAGCAGGGGTCGTTAGGAATGATGAGCTGGCATCTTAGCTGTCTAACCACTTTCTGTTTTTTGCAGATAAAACTCTGCGTTTTAACCCTTGTTGTAGGATGAATAAAAGGCTGAAAAACTTGTAATTGAAAGACAGTTCTTGAATAAGAAAAAACGCACAAGAAACAGAGTGAATAAGCTCTGGAAATTCATTCATATATGCTTGCTGCGAATTTACAATTTTTCTAGTCTTAAAGAAGCTGCTTCTTGGTGATAATTCTGGCTTGGAATAACTGATCATCTTCAACAACTGGTATCAGAGCAAGGTTCAAGAATCATCAGAAATGGGATCAACTAAGTTCTCCATTGAGAAATTCACAGGTGAAAACGATTTTAATCTGTGGAAACTGAAGATGAGGGCATATCTTGTGCATGAAGGGTTGGAAGAGGCATTACTTGAAGAATCAAGTATGTCACCTGAACTTTCAGAAGACGAGAAGAAAGAGATCTCAAAGAAAGCTCACAGTGCTCTGGTCTTATCACTGGGAGATGGGGTTTTGAGAGAGGTTTCAAAAGAAACCACGGCAATTGGTCTTTGGAGCAAGCTTGAGTCCAGGTATATGAAAAAAATCCTTGGCTTATAGATTGTATTTGAAAAAACAATTGTATGCTTTTCGTCTAGAGGAAGGTGGGTCACTTAAAGAACATCTTGATGCATTTAACAAGATTATTTTGGATCTTGAGACCATTGACATAAAATTTGAAGACGAGGATCAGGCTTTGATGTTGTTAACATCTTTGCCTTCAAGTTATGAGCATTTTGTGGAAACTCTCCTTTATGGCAGAGATACAGTCACCATGGATGATGTGAAGTCGGCATTGAGTTCTAAAGAGCTGAGCAAGAAAGCAGATCATAAGGATTCTGGAGTCTCGGAGGTATTAAATGCAAGAGGCAGGCAAGACAAGAAAGAACTAAAAGGCAAGTTTAATTCAAGATCAAGTTCAAAGGGAAGGAAGCTTAAATGCTTCTTCTGTCATAAAGAAGGTCATTTTCGAAAGGAATTGCCCTGAAAGACAAAAGAAGAAAAAAGAAGGACATTCAACAAATCAAGCAGATGCTGCAATGGTAACTGGAGATGATTTCAAAAATGCCTTCTTGCTAACAGCCTCAGATGTTGATCATGAAGGTGAGTGGATCTTGGATTCTGGTTGTACATTTCATATGTGTCCTAATAAAAGCTTGTTCATTTCGTTGAGTATGTTTAACGGAGGTAAAGTTTTGATGGGAAACAATATGTCATGTAAGATACAAGGAATTGGATCAGTGAGATTTAAACTTCATGATAATAGTCATAAGGTCATAGAGAATGTAAGATATGTACCGGATCTAAAGAGAAATTTGTTGTCTTTGGGAATGTTTGATGAGGCTGGATGTACATTTAAGGCTGAAAGGAGGGGTTCTTAAAGTGATTAAGGGTTCTTTAGTCTTGTTAAAGGGAATTAAAAGGAATGGCCTGTATGTTTTAATAGGGAATGCAATAGTTGGTGAAGCAGTAAGTGTAAATGGTAGTGAAATGGATTCTGCAATGGTGTGGCACCTAAGACTAGGACATTTGGGTGAAAGAGGCTTGGAGGAATTAAGGAAGCAAGGGTTGCTTGGTTGTAATTCTTTAAGTTCTCTTAAATTCTGTGAGAGCTGTGTTTTAGGCAAGCATCATAGGATTAAATTTCAGACTGGTAATCACAATACTACAGAAAAATTAGACTATCTTCATTCTGATTTGTGGGGACCCTCACAAGTTGCTTCATTGGGAGGTGCTAGGTATTTTCTATCAATTATTGATGATTATACTAGAAAGGTTTGGATTTTCGTGTTGAAAACCAAAGATCAAGTGCTAGAAAGGTTTATGGAATGGGTGAGACTCATTAAAAATCAAACTAGCAAAAAGATTAAAGTTCTAAGAACAGATAATGGCATGGAGTTTTGTAGCAAATCATTCGATGAGTTCTATAAAAATGAAGGCATTTTGAGACACAGGACAGTAAGGTATACTCCTCAACAAAATGGTGTTGCAGAGAGACTGAATAGAACAATCATGAAAAGGGTAAGATGCATGCTAATAAGTGCTGGATTATCAAAGTATTTCTGGGCAGAAGCAATTTCAACGGTTGTGTATCTATTGAACAGATGTCCATGCTCAGCAATAGGATTTAAAACTCCTGAAGAAATGTGGATTGGTCACAAACCTGATCTTAGTCATCTCATAATTTTTGGTTCTACTGCATATGCCTATGTGAATCAAGGTAAATTGGATGCAAGGGCAATAAAAGGTGTGTTCATAGGCTATCCAGAAAGGGTCAAAGGATACAAATTATGGTGCAGTGATGGCAAGTCTAACAGATGTATCATAAGTAGAGATGTTAAGTTTCATGAGATAGAAGACATGAATGATAAGAAGGCTTTTATTGTGGAAATGTCAAGCCTTAAAACATTGACTGATACCACAGATCTTGAGGTGGAGGTTGGTGAAAGGAAACTCAAGCAGTTACACCAAGAAGATGAAGTTTCAAATGCAATCACTGAAGAACATAATATTCATGATTATGAACTGATTAGAGATAGAGCTAAAAGGAACATAAAGCCTCTTGAGAGATATGACTATGCTGATTTAATTGCATATGCCTTTAATATAGAGAGTCAGTTCATAAGTTCAGAGCCAAAGTCCTATGAAGAAGCCATGAAATCTTCTGAAGCAACAGAATGGTATTCAGCTATGACAGATGAAATGAAATCACTACTTAAAAACCAAACTTGGGAGCTTGTAGCTAAGCCAACTAGCAAGAAAATTATTGGCTGCAAATGGATATTCAAAAGAAAGGAAGCAGGAAATATTGGTCAAAGACTGAAGTTCAAAGCAAGACTTGTAGCTAAAGGGTTCTCTTAAAGAGAAGGAGTTGATTTCAATGAAGTTTTTGCACCAGTGGTCAGACATGTATCTATAAGAGTGCTTCTGGTTTTGGTGGCTATTTTTGATTTTGAATTGGAGCAGATGGATGTCAAAACTGCCTTTCTCCATGGAAATTTAGATGAAGAAATATATATGTCACAACTAGAGGGCTTTGAAAAAAAGGACAATGAAGAGAAAGTCTGTTTTCTTAAAAAGTCATTGTATGGATTGAAGCAGTCACTTAGGCAATGGAATCTGAGGTTTGACAATTTTTTGTTAGACCAAGGTTTTAATAGAAGCAAGTATGATGGATGTGTATATTTTAGAGGAGGCAATTTGGAAGAAAGACTTTACTTGCTTGTGTATGTAGATGACATTCTGATTGCAGCAAGAAGGAAGAGTGAGATTGACAAGATTAAGAGTCAGTTAAGCTTAGAGTTTGATATGAAAGACATGGGGACTGCAAAGAGAATCTTAAGAATGGTATAATAAGAAACAGATCAGATGGTTTGTTGTTATTATCTCAAGGGGCTTATCTAAAGAAAGTCTTGAGTAAATTCAACATGGAGGATGCAAAAGCAGTGTCAGTTCCATTTGCTGCACATTTTAGCTTATCAGTTGATCAAGTTCCAAAAACTGATGAAGAAAGGAAGGTTATGGTTAAGGTGCCGTATGCTAATGCTGTGGGAAGTATTATGTATGCAATGGTGAGCACTAGACCAGATCTGGCACATGCATTGAGTGTAGTTAGCAGATTCATGTGTAATCCTGGTAAGTCTCATTGGGAAGCAGTAAAATGGATACTAAGGTATATAAAAGGGAGTTTGAACTGCATGTTGGTTTATGAGAAATCACCACAAAGTACAGGAAAAATCAAGGGATTTGTAGATGATGACTATGCAGCAGATGTAGATAAAAGAAGAACTTTGACAGGATTCATCTTCACACTATTTGGTTGTGTAGTTAGTTGGAAATCCTCCTTACAACATGTAGTGGCCTTGTCAACAACTGAAGCAGAATACATGGCCTTAACTGAAGCAATTAAGGAAGCAATATGGTTAAGAGGTATGGTTGTTGAACTTGGAGTAAAACTTGATTCTGTAGAATTGTTTTGTGACAGCATGAGTGCTATAGCATTGGCAAAACATCAATCTCATCATGAGAGAACTAAGCATATTGATGTAAGACTTCATTATATCAGAGATGTTTTGGCAAGTGGTGGTGTCAAAGTGTATAAAGTTCACACCTCTGAGAATCCTGCAGACATGCTGACTAAGGCAGTTACCAGCAAGAAGTTTGAACATTGTTTGAAGCTGATAAATTTGACGAATGTAGATAACAGAGACTGATAAAGTAGTTTCTGGTTACATTGGATTGAAGCTGAAGTCTTAAACAGAGTTAATATCATGGAGAATTTAAATCAAGGTGGAGATTTGTGGATCTGTGCTTTAAATTCTCTCAGTGTTCTGGGCATTTTTAACAAGCTTGATGGTTGAAGCAGAAGGGAAGAAAACCGAATGCAGAAGCAGGGGTCGTTAGGAATGATGAGCTGAGCATCTTAGCTGTCTAACCACTTTCTGTTTTTTGCAGATAAAACTCTGCGTTTTAACTCTTGTTGTAGGATGAATAAAAGGCTGAAAAACTTGTAATTGAAAGACAATTCTTGAATAAGAAAAAACGCACAAGAAATAGAGTGAATAAGCTCTGGAAATTCATTCATATATGCTTGCTGCGAATTTACAATTTTTCTAGTCTTAAAGAAGCTGCTTCTTGGTGATAATTCTGGCTTGGAATAACTGATCATCTTCAACAACTTGAGTGCTTTTCACATATTTTGTCGTGTATTTCCCCGAGGACATGGTAGGTCTCGTCTGGCTTTAAGCATTTTAAGTGTGAGAGAGTAAATACTCTTCTGTAGAGAGTTTCTCCTATGATGCAAATGTACGAAGCGTTATCCTTGATTCTCATTGCATCTATTTTGTCAGCGGACAGCCCTCTTCTTCAAAGTATGCTTGGATCGAATCCATCTAAGTTTTTTCCTGTGCGAACACCGTTTACTTCACTGCTTCTTAGCTGTCATCTTTAATACTAAAGATAGGGATATACTCAATGGGTATCTTTCCTGGAACTCTTCCTATTTCCACTGATGCCAGCTTGGCCAGCGAGTCTTTTTTAACATTCCGAGTCCTCGCAATTTGTTCCACTTTGCATCTTTAAATTTTGTCGTTATCTTCTTTACCTTACCAAGGTAAGACTTCACTGAGTTAACGATATCCTTCCACGTGATTTACCACCAATTCAGAGTCACTCATCACATGTGTCGTTTCTACCTTCACTGTCTTAGGCCTTGTACCCTGCTTTATTTGCTTATTTCAAATCCAATTTTCATTGTATTGTTAATTCATCTCCTTTTGGTGAGATGAAGCAACTCATGCTCTGTCTTCTTGGACATTAGATGCCCTGCCAACGTACAAACTCTACATTCTTAAAAGCTATCCTCAGTCGGTGATAGATGTCGAACTTGCTGAGCTTTATGGATTACTTAACCAACCGCCCTTAGAGGTCGAGCTTTAGTTTTCTTGCCGTCAAAACTAAAGTCAGAGGTAGCCTTTCTGATGATATGTACTTTATTTCGGCATCGACCAAGTCTTTACTCATGTAATACACTGGTCTTGGGATCGTTCCTTCATTACTAAGACCGAGCTCACAACATTCTCGAACACGGTCAAACGGATCTACAATTGGTCTCTCGTCTCAATTTTTTGCGAATTTGCTTGTACTTGTCGCTAACTAACCATAAAACCTGGAAATTTGTCCGAGCTAACGCCAAAAGCACATTTTTTTGAGAGTTAACATCATCTTGTATTTTCTAAGCAGCTTAAAAGTTTCCCTAAGGTCTTTTACTTGGTCTCTCTTTTTAACTGACTTGGTTATTATGTCATCTACGTAGATTTCTATGGTTTCTTTGAGTAGGGATTTGAAAACTTTGTATACTAGCCTAGAAATTTAGTAAAACTTTGTATTCGCACTCCTCGAAATTTAGATTAAAGAAAATTCAAGAAGTGAGATCTTCAACTTAGAAGCTTGTGGTGAGTCCCTTGAACTTTATTTTAAGTTTAGAATCATGTTAGAAATATGTAGTAATTGTGAAATGAATGTTGAGTCAAAAAAACTTTAGTATGATCGAAATTTGGTATATATGTGCGCTTGTGCATTGTTTGTTTGCATATGTGGTGGAATAATTATGAGTTGATGCTCATATTAGTAATTAAAATTATGTTAAGGAATATGTAGATGATTATATGTTTAAATCAAATGAAAATTATTCATATAATGTAGTGATTAAGGTGAAATGATGATGATGTATAACTATTATTGGAATGTTTGTGGTTGAATTTTTGGCAAAAGATTATAGATGAATTTTGGTGTAGGAAATATTGATTTTATGAGTTTATTTGCTGCATTTAATGATGATATTTTCATTAGATTAAATATTATATGTTTAGTAACGATTAAGGGAATATTAAGACGTTATGTCAATATAAATTATCCTATGACAATTTCATTATTTTGGGTGAATTTTAGTGTTACATTAATGTATATTTTAAGTATAAAAAATTTGTGTTTGAAGTTTGATATAATAACGAATATAAAGTATTTTATTTAGGAAAAAATTAGTATCCATCAGCTTTATGAAATAGTATGAATTTTAGTAGGCAATTGTTAGTAAAAGTAAATTATTTTATGTAACTTTTGATTATTGAATTTGGTGAAATATATCTATAGATTGATACAAGGAAGCTAAGTATTAGTGATTTGCAGGTGATATAGTGTTGGTTTGCTGAATAAAAACTATGGCTAAATATTCGATAAATGTCACATAAAGGCACAGGCATTTAACATATCTTATCAAGATCGCATACTTAAAACAAACATGGTATATTAATAATTTGTATGTGAATGAATTCTCTATGGATTGTGATTCAGTATTTAGAGATCTATTTAGCAGGAAAATTAAATTGGGAATGTTAACTCTCCTATAAATTGAATAGATAGATGAATTTTTAATATTTTTTAAAATAAATAATTTTTTGTGCTTTATAAATATAGATTTAATTTCACTATTTTTTTGATAAAATTAATTTAAATATTTGATTATTTTATGAAATTAAAATTTATGAATGCTTTTTGAATAAAAAATATCATAGTAAGAGTGGATTTTTTTTAAAAAAATAAAATGATTTGGCAATGGTATAAGTTACGTATGGATGTATATATTGACGAATATAACATAAAAATATGTTTATGGTTTCATCATTTGAGACTTTGGTATAAATATTAGATTGCAAGTGCATTTGTGTACAAATATTGATATATGTTAGCGTTGATACATACACTTTCCTCTATTACTAGTGAAAAAAATAAGCGATTGATATGATTAGTATTTGACATCGTAATTTTTTATTTGAACTGATGCCTATAAGTGGTCTTAATGATTTTATTTTATATAATTACATAAAAAAAAATCGTTAACGAAATGTTTCATTAAGAGATATCTTAAGAGATAGTTTTTAAACAAGTTTAAATTTTATTGAAACGTTCACAGATTTTTATGATTTATCTGAACACCGAATGAATGTATTAAAATTTTATAAATGATAGATTTTTAAATATGATATACTTACTTTTATATTTTAACTTTTGGTTATATTTGTTGTGGGTGTTGCTGGAGAAGATATTGACAAGTTAATACCGAAAGAATTTATATGATAGATAAATCCAAAGAGTTCTCTTTAAGTTTCGTTTCTACTACCGTTAACAACAATCTGGAAAGATCCTAACTTTCAAAGTAGACCACCCATTAAAAATTCAATGCATGGCTGAAAATATTCTGGTGGTCAGTACCATAGACACGAGTCACAGCTAGATGATCTATCGCTGATCTCTTTTTCATTCTTTCACTCAAACAGATACACATGCTAGCTTGATGTCACACTGAGATCATCACCATGTGTTTGCACGTCAACCCATTAATTCTTACTTCCACGTCCACAGGAAATTTTGGTTAAGCCTGTACTGCATGGACATGAACCACATAACAAGAATATCCACGTAACAGTATCTATATCTAATAAATTTAGAAAAATTTCTCAACTATTCTAATTTTATGAATGCAATTTTAGAATTACAAATTTTTATATTTTAACATATTATATATATATATGAACAACAAATATGTTTGTGTGAAATTAATAAATTAATTAATTACAAAATAATTAATTTGTACATAAAATTAATTCACCTAACTTTTAAGAAAATAGTTTTTCCATCTTTTTCCTTTTTATAAATATTTTTTAAAAAATCAAATTCATTGAATGGAGCTTGAATTTGGTATCTTCTTGTATTAATTCAAATAAGTTTTACTGGTTGATCAATCAATTAGAGTACTCTAACTTTAAATTGAAATTAAATTGCTAGGAATTTGGTGGTTTTTTGGTACATTAATGCATTTAATAAAACATGAATGCACATTCTCAAGCTAAATCAGAGGTGGTGGTTGACAAAAAACCACAGTTTTTGTGCACAGCCACATTAACATATGCTGTGTCATTCAAGGGCAAACAGAACATGTGCTGTCATTCTCGGGCAATCAATACCCAATATTTCTGACTTCGTTCTGTGTCTTTCACACGGTTTCCCTTCCCTCGTTGCCACGCACAGGACCTTATAATGAACTTGTAGTAAAGTTGTGAAAACCATTCAATTTCCAACTCCAAACTTCTTGCCATGCTGCGTTCAAGCACTCTTCAGTGGCTTAGCTTGGTAGGTGCTATATGGCTTCAGTCTATGAACGGAACGAACTCCAATTTTCCTGCTTACTCATCCCAACTGAAGCAACTTCTCTCCATTTCCCAGCTTCAACTCAACAATCTTGCCTTCGCTTCCGATGCCGGAAAGCTCCTTGGTTGGCTTCCCGGAATTGCAGCAGTTTACTTGCCCCTTTGGCTAGTCCTCTTGATTGGTTCAACTCTTGGTTTGATTGGTTATGGTTTGCAATATCTCTTCATCTCAAACCAAATATCCTCTCTTTCTTATGCCCATGTCTTCTTACTTACAGTTTTGGCAGGAAATAGCATATGTTGGATCAACACCGTTTGTTATATTGCTATTATTAGGAACTTCCCGTTGGATCAGCAAGTCGCTGTGGGAACCACAACTAGTTACTTAGGATTAAGCGCAAAAGTTTATACAGTTTTTGTTGACGCAACATACTCTTCATCCACAAAACGAGCTAAAGCATATCTTCTTTTTAACTCTATCTTTCCTTCTACTAGCTTGTGTTATGGCAGCACCACTAGTTAGAGATATTAATGTCGGAAGATCCAGAAGAATGAAAGGTGGTTTCATGGCCATATTTGTCATAACAATAACTACTGGAATCTACGCCATTATTGGCAGCTTGGGCTCGTTGTCAAAAACACTCTCTTCTCTTTACAATTTGATTGGTATGATTGCATGCCTATTACTCCCGCTAGTAATTCCATTAGCAGCAAAAATCCGAGACGTTTTAGGAGGAGAGTGGTGTTTAAATAGAGAGATAAAGGTTCATAGTTCGATTGTAGAGGAGAATATCAGTGTCGAAAGAAGTGAGAAGGAGGTGAAAGTGGATGACGATGTAAGTGAGATTCGCGAAGAGGTTGTGAAGGAGGAAATCGGGGTGAAGTTGATGCTGCAAAGAGTTGAATTTTGGTTGTATTTTTTTGTGTACTTCTTTGGTGCTACACTTGGTCTAGTGTTTTTGAATAACTTGGGTCAAATCGCAGAATCTCGTGGTTGCCTCGTAACATCTTCTCTTGTTTCCATATCCTCTTCATTTGGTTTCTTTGGCCGGCTCGTCCCATCTCTTTTGGACTACTTTTTCTCAAGGTAATTTAATTTGTCTCCTTATTTTTCATCTGAGCGTTACATTTGATTGATCTTCAGTTCTGTCTAATCTACAGTTGCATTTAGTTCTGCGATGTTTAATGGAAACAACGAATACAATAGTGCATGTGTCGGTCAATATTTAAGAGTCCATTTGACTTCTGGAACCAGCTGATGCTTCTCTGTTGCAGACTCATAATTGTGCTGACAAAAGTTGCTGAAGAGATTTTGATATTTTTTCGTTCTTTTTCAGGAGCTATAAGTCCATGTTTCCAAGCCCAGCTGCAATAGCTGCATTAATGGCACCAATGGCAGGAGCTTTTATCTTGCTTCTAAACAAAACCAACATCACCCTCTACATCAGCACTGCAATAATAGGTGTGTGCACTGGAGCAATTACTTCAATATCAGTAGCCACAACCGTCGAGCTATTTGGGACCAAGAATTTCGGCGTAAACCACAACGTTTTGGTTGCAAATATTCCAATTGGGTCGTTTCTATTTGGTTATTTAGCAGCCATTGTTTACCGCAAAAAAGGCAATGATGAAGATGGGAAATGCATGGGGATGGAATGCTACAGAAACACTTTCATTTTATGGGGTTCCTTTTGTTTCTTTGGTACTTTTCTAGCTTTGATACTCTATGCCCGAACTCGAAAGTTCTATTCACAAAGATGTTGTAGGTAGCGATTACAAAATTAGGGTATGAAAACAAAACTTAGCATGACATAGATTTCTGTTGAAGTTGACTAATTGTATATTATCATTGCTTGTGAGGATGCTTTAACACTTAAAGGCAGGCAGCAAAATATGATTAATGTATTATTAGAGTTTATCATGGTTCAATAATGTGTGTGTGAGTGTATGTAATTCCTTTGCTCAAATGGCATTATTTATCCTCTAAATCGACATTATAATTTATGTAAGAAGGGATGGATTATGATCTCATTAGAATCATACTTATGTTAAGCAGTTTGAATTCTCAACTCAAGAGAGAATAATTATCATGAATATATTAAGACAATTAACACTCTTTGAAGTAGTTGAGATTTTCTTCTCTCGTGAAGTGATAACTCCAAAAAAACCATCATCTTCTTTCATCATTTATAAAAACAAGTAGTGTTTTCATCATTTGATTATGCACTTTTTCGTAACCTGCTTAACAAAATTAAAATCCACTTTTCTAATTTCAATTACTTTACTTGATGACAGATTTTCCAGGCTACTGAATAGATGTAGTTGTGATCCTTGCGATATAAAGAAATTGATTGGCTATTTTTGTATTCACATTAATCATCAACCATCATTACTGTACCCTTTACAAGTGTGTTAGACATTAAAGATTTATCTAAGAAGGCTTACAGGCTGCATTTCATTATCATATTTTCATATCAATCTCCCCCATCAAATTCCAAGTTATTTCGCATGCATTATCATACCAAAATGAAAACTTTATTGACATTACTTCAAACTTGGCTAATTATATTTTTAGTGATCTCAATACACAAGTGAAAATAACAAACATTATTAAAGATATATGACAAGATAATTTAAAAAATTTGATTGATATCATAAATTTATTATTATTATTATTTTGTAATAATAAAAAATTAATCATTCAACGTAAATTATAAAAATATTTAAAATTTTATTTGTAAACAAAAATATGATTATATTATTATATTATCGTCATACTAAATAATATAAAATTTAAAAATTTTAACATGAAAAATTAAATTTGTGACTTAAAATTTGATAAATAAAAATATATAAATTTCAAGTAAATAGCAGTTAATTTTTAATTGCAATGACAAAGAGACAAAGAGTTGGATTCTGTCGAGATATAGTCTAGCTCTTTAGGTTAAAATCAGAGGAAAGTGGGTCGTAAAGTGATAATTATAAAGTTGAAGAGACGTATGTGTCAAATTTCTTATGTCACCCATGATGTGAGGCTGACAATTAGATTTGCTCATGCTCACATAACATGATGTGATAAATATTAAATATTAGTAAATGATAAATTCGTATTTATTAAAAATAATTATTATATTTTAAAATTAAATAAAAAATATAACAACTTTAAAAATATTTTTTTAATAAAAATTGTCCGATGAGAAAGTATTCTTCTTCATTGGTCAAACCGGCCGCCTCCGAAGCGATGACATGTAAAAAGGATAATTACCCAAGGGTCGACTACAATTTTGGTGGGTTGCGTGTTGGGGAAATTGGACGGCTAAAGAGTGTCTGTCATAATCCATTGCTGCAATGGTTGTTTTTAAATGTTTGTTTTTTCCTCCCATGAATAGTTAACGATAATCATTGCCTATGAGAAGTAAACAAGCAGACTGGGTTTGCTTAGGCCCTGTTTTCGCAAACGCCGGTATGAGCAACTTAGACAACCGTGTAAGTAGTTTTGTTCATTTACCAGAATAACAACCGTGTAAGTAGCTTTGCCCATTTACCAGAAAAACAAAGTACGCAATTGTGGCGACTTTGCAACCACAGCCAAGCGTCAACGAATAAAAGGGATTGTCAAGGATGCAGCCAAGCATTTAATACCCAACCAATGTTAAAGAGAACGATTTGGTCACTGGCTATTGCAAATAATGATAAAATAATTAATTAAAAAAATAATATTTAATATTATAAAAAATTAATAAAAAGTTATTTAATAATATTTTACATATGATATAAGTGTTTTAATTTTTGTGTTGGTATTTTAAAAATTGTTTTATCATATTTCAACTTCTTTCTTAATTATTTTAAAAATTATGTTAATATTTTAAGTATTGTATATAAATGCACGAATCAATGTCTAGTCCCTGACATTGTTGTATGCATTCAATTTTAATTTTTTTTATTAATGTTTTAACTTTTATGTTCATATTTCAAATATTATTTAATCTCATAACATGGCTGCCCACATGCTTGTTTCAACTTTTGCATTGTTTTAAATACTGTTTGATGTCATTACACCTCATTATATAACTGTGTTCATCCCTGTTTTAACTTTTATGTTAGTATTTTAACTTTTGCATTAGTACTGTTTAATCTCATTCCACCTTGTGACATGGCTGTGTGCACCCATGTTTTAACTTTTGCATTGACCTTTCAACTATTGAGTTAATGTTTCAAGTACTGTTTAATCCCGTTATACCCTATGACATGGCTATATGTACCCTTATTTCAACTTTCTTGTTAGTGTTTTAAGTATTACTTGATCTCATTATATCTCATGATATAGTTGCGTGCATCGTGTTTCAACTTTCATATTGGTATTTAAACTTTTGCGTTAGTGCTTCTGTTTGATCTCGTTAGCATTACTTATTACAAGTTTTTGTCTTAGTGTTTCTAGTGTAGAGTAACCATAGTAACACCCCAATGAATGGTTCTTAGAATCTGTGTACACACCATTTCAAATCTTGAACTAAATATTTTAAGCTCCACACATTCTGCTTCAAGTACTGCTCACTCTATATCATGGTTATGTGCACCCCACTATGAATTGTTTTAACTAAAAATATTTATTAAATTATTTGCAAAATGGGATTATTTATGTGTTTGTGTAATTTATTTCACTATGCTATTTATTAAATTAGAAATTGACAATGTGTTATCATATTAATTCTTACATAGCTACACACTACTCTAATTGAATCATGCCATCTGCCTATTTTCTTCTATTAAATCTACTATATACAGTAATAATAATGATGATGATGATGATGATGATGGTGACAACAACAATAAATTATTAACCATATAATTTAATAGAAATTATTACTATTATAGCTATTTGAATTTTTGCATTACTAATACAAGATTTGTACACTATATGTGAATTACATTTTGCTTGTTTTTGGTGTTTTACATTAAATATATCACATTCAACATTAATCATTTTTAGTTTAATGTAAACCATGACACATCTTCACCTATTTCACATTTTAGATAAAAATTTTAATATTTAACTTCTTATTTAAAGTTTTAGGTTCATTGTTACCGATAAAGGTCAAAAACAAAGAATTAAAATTTTTTAAGTGTTATATACAATACCTAAGCTCTATAAATGTCCCATGACAATTATATATAATTTGATTTAATTCATTAATTAAATAAATATATTTATAATTTTTATTTAATAAATATATAAATAATATATGAGATAGTATTAAAACTAAAATTAAAATTGTAATGTAAATAAACAATTAAAAAATTTAGAAAATTATACTAATTTAATATTAGTTCAATATGGACATCTTCAAACATTATGTAATTATAGTATTTTATTAAGATACAAATTAGAAAGAATAGAAAGTATAAAACAACTAGTTTTTAAAGGCAACCTAACCATAAAGCAAGATATTTTTTTAAAGAATTAAAATTTACTAAACTAATATAATTAGAATAAAAACAGGCTAGAAGATTTACGTATAAAAAATTCATGTGAACCATAACTTTATTAAAAACAAGAATATAATCATATTAAGTTTTTAAGATCAATTCAAAGCAATTATTATTATAGAATGTTGATTTTAACGAATATTTAGAAATCACTAAGTCAATATTATTTATATGGTAATTCTAGAAGAATTAAAACAAGAACTTAATAAATTATCATTTTAATAAAAACCATAACAACTTTAAAAAGACAATTAGCTTTGATTATGCAGGATTTATGGTTCTGAAAAAATAGACAAAATGAGTTAATTAAACAAAAAAGTAGATTTTATCAGAATTTTGCATATGGCGTATTTATTGGTAATTAAAGAAGAATGTTTAAGAGGCTTAAAAGAAAGCCTTAAAAATTTTCCATTTTAATACTAAATTTGAAGCAAAAGCCATTTTTAAGAAACATACTTTTTGAAAACAATAGTTTATGAATTTTAAAAGGTTAGAATATTTAGATTTAGAATTAAGTGAAAATAGAAAAATAAAATCTAAAGTTATTGAAAATTTTAAAATAATTTATAATTTTGAAATAGAAGATCTAGAATTTAAGCATATTCCTCGTTCAAAAGAGCAACAATTAAATTTTGTTGAAGATTTATTAATAAATTCAAGTAAAATTTTGAAAATATATAATAACAACAATAATAATAATAAAATAGAATATTTTTATAATAAAAAGTCAACATCAATAAGTAGTAATTTAGATTATTTTAAAGATTTGTTAAAAAAACTTATTTGTTAACAAAATCAAGCTACAAATAGTAAAAACAAAAATACTAGGAAAATGTAGAGAATTAGAAAAAGTTAGAGAAAGCCAAGTAAGTTGATTAAAAAAATAATTAGTAAATGAACAATACAAAATTGCATGAAGCTTTAAATATTTTACATCATAATATTCCCAATATAGAACCAATAGGATTTAGTAATACAATCTATAATAGTGAACAACAAGCACAAAATAATGCTATTATTCAATTGCTACTACAAATTTGTAATAAGTTAGATTATTTTGGAAAAAGAATAGACTATTTAGATAAAGAAGTTAAATTTATACAAAGTGAAATTAGTAAATTTAGAAAATTGTATTATAATAGAATAAAAAAAATTCAGAGATATTGAAAATTCATTATACAAAGAAATAGGAAAGATAGCAATAAGAATAAAAAATATTATATTATATTAATAGATACACCACAAGTATATAAAAAACCATCAAGATGTAAAAGACACTATAGGACCAAGAGTTAACTTTAATAATGGATTCAATAAATTGAAAAGGATAATTAAAAAAAGTTTTTCCAAAAATGTAAAAAATATTTTAAATTGTAGTAATAAAGGAAAAGATATCATAAAAAGAACAAAAGATATTATAGAGGAAAGTAAAGTGAAAACAAAATTATTAGAAGTAGGGTTTTAATCAAATTAAAAAGAAAATTTTATATAAAAAAAAAGTATGTCAAAAAAATAGTAGCAAATAAGTGCATTATACATGAAAGTTTAGTTCCAAAAGAAGATAATATTATATTAAGATAATTTTTAAAAATAGAACAATTTAATAGAGAATAATTAGAAATAACTCATTGTATTATAAATACACCAATATATATATCAATATTAAAAAATACATTTTATCTCAAACTTTTATTATAAAAACAATTTGCAAATAAAAATTTATTACAAGACTAAATTTTATTGTAGAAAATAATGGAGGAATGACAATAACTTCATATGGAGTATTTTTCTTTAAGAAAGTCACATTTGTACTGCCTAAATTTAAATCTAATATAGTATTGCATGAAGAAAAATTAAACAAATAGCTAGCAATATAGAATTAGAACATTTTGATACTTTTTTATAAGAAAATGAAGAAGATGAAGAGGAAATAGAACAATTAGACAAAATAGATATAGAAGAATATATAGAAAATATAGCAAATATAGAAAAATAAGTAAATTGTACATAATGACATTTATGGCCTATAATAGTAAAAAAAAATTAGAAAATTTAGAAAAAATAAGAATAATAGGAGAAGATCCTAGATTAGGTACAAAAAAATATAAAATAGAAATAATAAATCAAGATTTAAACAATGAAATACAAAAAAGGTACAGCAAAAAATAATTTAGAAAATTAAAAAAATTAAAATGCATATAGAAGAATTGATAAGATTAAGAGTAATTAGAAAAAATACAAGTAAACATAAAAAGTCTTACATTTATAGTAAGAAATGATAATGAAATAAAAAAGGACAAAAAGCATAATGGTAATCAATTATAAAAAATTTTAATGATAATACTTATGATAATGAATATGAAATATCATATAAAGATGAATTATTAAATAATATACAAAATGCTAGTTGGTTCAGTAAGTTAGACTATAGAAGTGGCTATTAGCATATTAGAATAGAAGAAGAATTCATAGAGTGGACTGCATATATATGTAGTGAAGAACATCTTGAGTGCTTAGTTATGACTCTCAACTTAAAAATTGCTCCAAGTGTTTTTCGAGTGCATATTTATAAAATATTAAAGCCTTATTTAGAATTTTGTATAATTTATTTAGATGATATTTTAATCTTTAGTAAAAATAAATTTAGTCATATTAACCATGTAGTAAAAATACTAGAATTTTTAGAAAAGTAAAATTAGTAACATCTAGAAAAAACTAATAATTATTTAAGCAAAAAATATATTTTTTGGGAATAAAAATTTAACAAAAGAATATAATTACAAAAGCATATCATTACAAAAATATTAGCTTTTTCAGATAAAATAAAAAAACAAAAGAATTAAAAAAATTAGAATTACTAAATTATGGTAGAAAATTCATTCCAAATTTAAGTACATTAGTAGGATTTTTTGTATAATAAATTAAAAAAGAATGAACAAAGATATTTTAATAATTAATATTAAAGATATAAAATTAGCTCAAAATCAATAGTACAAAATTTAGAACGTTTTAGTTTACCAATAGATAGTTACTATAAAATTGTACAAATTGATGCAAGTAGCATAGGATGAGCATTATTACAAAGGCCAAATAAAAGTAATTCACAGCTAAAAGAAGAAGTAACATTATATGCTGGTAGAAATTTTATAGAATCCTAGAGTATAAAATCTAGTATAAATTTATAAATATTAGGAATTATGAATTTGTTAAATTAATTTCTTTTTGCATACAATAAGAAGAATTTACAATAAGAATAGATTGTAATAATATAATTCAATTCATTAATAAAGTAAATAATAAAAATTTTGTAAACAAAAATTCTTTTAATAATAAAAGATGGATCAAATTTTTAAATATTATACAAGGTAAATGTTATAAAACTAAATTTGAACATATTAAAGGTAGTGATATAAAATAGCTGATATTTTGTCAAGATTAATTCCTTCTTAATTGTCATTGCAAGAAAGCTAGTATCAATAAAGACTTGGCAGTACAAAAACAAATTAAAATAGGACATTTTACTTTTAGTTTTTGTCCTAGAATTGTTTTTCAACAGCTAATACATTAAAAACTAAAGTTAATGAAGCTCAGCAATGCATTTTAAATAATATTTGGTATTTTAGAATTGATAAAAAAAGGTTTTTGTAAAATAATTTAAATGCATTAAGTTACATGTTCTTTAAAAGCAAGCATTTTTAATGTTATGATGTTTTGAAGGCAAAAAAGCAAGATTATTTTCAACATAGGAAGAAGTAATTCTATCAATTAAAAATTTTCCATCACCAATTTTTAGAGATTTTTATAGTTTTAAGGAAGTAGAAGAAAATCTTAAGTTTTTCTTAGAGAATGAAGTAAGAGATAATATTATGGTATGTCATAATAATCAGCTTTATAGTAAAAAAGAAGTTTTAGCATTTTTTAATAATTTTTAAAGTATTAAAAAGTCTAGGCATAAAGCATTGCATAATTTAGAAAAGGATTATGAAAAACTTTCTTTATTAGAAAGAGAAATTAATTCCTTAAAAAGCACAAAAACATATAATAGTACAAAAATATTAAGCACAATTAATGTTACTTTTATGTAAGGTAAAATAAAAGAAATTAAAAAAATAGTAAAAAAGCTACCAGATAATATTAAAACTTATATTCATGATTTAATAAAAAATAAAATTATTAAAAAAAAATTAAGATTACAAAAAGCTTTCAATTCAAATCAAAATATATTGACAAGAATATCCATGTTGCAAAATCAAAAGTTACTAAGTAGCAAACTATATTTTAAATTCATAACTATACAGGTTGACTTGAGCAAAAATTTCTTAGAATTGTATTTAATTAAATCTATAGGTTCAAAAAAATTCACAATACTAGAATTATTTAACTATGGAGCAATTAATTCAATATATGAAACCAATAGAGATAACATTGAATGGATGCTAATAAAGCTCCAACAAGTTATTTAATATCACTCTAGCTCTTATGGATATTGTCTACATATTAATTCCATGTCGTGTTCATAGAATGAAAAGTTATAATATTTACCAACTTACGATTATATCACATTAGTACAACTCAATATTTAAGTGGATTTTTACACGAGAAACAAAGGTAAATACTTATAGGTTTAGTGTCACATTTATAAAGATAGCAACCTCAAAAGTACTATAATTGTGTAAATTCACTGCAAGATAGATTAGTGGCCTAAACACCTCACATGTCCATATTGTTAGAAAGTCTAGAGTTATATTTCAAATATTCTATTTGGTAAATTTCTATAACACTAGAAGAAGTAAGAAATTTTCTTTAAATAATTTTTTATTTATTTCTTGCATTTTCATAGTGTTTTTATTTTAAATTAGGGGCATAAGAAGTCAATAACAAATTTTAAACACAAAAGTTATTTTGCAAAAAGATAATAAAAAAGAAACATTTTGATAAATCTTTTATATGAAAAATAATTTTTGAAAGTAAAATGATGCAGAGATTTAGTTTTTTAAAAATAGATTAATGTGCCTTTAATCTGGCCCTTTTTAGTCATTAAATTGATAAAGCGTTTTAGGATAGGTCAAGCATTGCATTGAGTTTCTAAAAATTATTAAAGATCTCAAAATACTATTTCAAAAGTTATTGTATATATTATTTATAGAATCCGTATAAAATTTTTTGGAATTACTCAATTATATTATATTTTCATTCAAGACACATTGATAGTATATTATGCATATAGAAGCATTTAATCGATTATATGTTTATTTAATCAACATTAAATTAAGGCATGTAATGTTGTGTGAATTTTATGTGTTATTTACTTAATTTTTTGATTTTATTTTTTAAATGAAATTAAAAATTTATTTTTCTTTAGACAACAACATAAATAAATATATTATAAATTTCAAGGATTTTTTGAAATTGTTTTTAAACCAAGGACAAAATTATAAATTTTACTTTATTAAATTAAGTAACAAATCAAATATTTTCATATATTCTTTCCTTGGTCAGATTTGCTTGAACTTCATTTTCTCCAAATTTCTTCAAGCTTCCACCATTCTCATCTTTTTCCTCCTTCATGCCTTCCATCATCTGCCATTGATGAACCACCAGAACAACCAAAAAAATTTGTAGAGAAATTCTATAACCATAAATAACCAAAACTCAAACCATAAAACCTAAGAAAACACTAGATTTCCAATTAGTTGTATCCGAGAGAAAATTCAAGGAGAGCGATTTTGAATTTAGAAAACTTGTGGTGAGTTTCTTAAACATTATTAATGCTTAAAATCATGTTAAAAGTCCATTGAAAGTATGTTACAAATTTGATTTAACAAACCCTAGCTAGTTAAAATTTAGTATATCTATGTATATTTCTTTTTGGGCTTGAATATGATGAAATTGATGATTATATGGATGTATATTAGAAGGTAATTTATGTTAAAGGTGTGAATATGAATATGTCCAAATGTTTAATAAATATAAGCTTATGTTTGGTTGTATGAATTAATGAATTTTAATAATTTGTGGGTTGAATTTGGTTAAATTAGTTCACATGATTCCTAAACCATCTTAATGATTTTAACGCATGAGAATGAAATTGAAATAGTGTTATAGGTGGACAAAAAAGTGTGGTGTAAATTGGTGTTGAATTGTATAATTTATAAATTTTAAAAGTTTATAACTACATGTGGTCAAAAATTAAAATTTGTGATTATTTTGATACTTAAATTTAATAGATAAATTTCTATATCTTTAATTTAAAATAACATATATATTTGGTTGTACATGCATGTTTAAAAGGTTAATATATTATGTATAAAAGTTTAGAATTAATTGGATAAAAATTTAGTGAGAAATGGAATTTAAAATATTAAAAGTAGAAGTGTATACACATATTGGTATAATGAATAAAAATTTATATATTAATACTAATATCGATAAACATCAACTAAGGACATATGCATCACGTGCATTATATTCAAGTTACATTTTTATATTTTTAGTATATCAATACTATGTATATACAAAATCTTGTTTAGAACTTGAAATCATTGGAAAAATCTCACTCAGTATGAAGACTGATTTTAAGAGTGATTACCCTCCCATAAACTAAGTAGATGGGTATATTTTTAATAATATTAATTAAATATTTTATAAATATAATTTTATTTTCAATGCTTTGTGATAAAATAAATTTAAATGTTTGATTGTTTTATAATTTGAATTTATGAATTTCTTTATAAATATGGTTTGAGATATCGAAGTAAAAGTGAATTTATAAGAAATTACAATTTAGAGTTGTGCATATTATTTATGAATGTATATATTGACAAATGTAATGTAAAACAATGCTGTCAAATGTTGTAAAGTTTATTGTTTATAAATGAATATAGGATTTGTATCCAAAATTCCAATTTTTGTAAAAATACTATATATGATAGGTCACTTGTTATTTGAGTCTCCTTTGTAAATACAATTGTATATGCTCCATAGTCTATATCATACTATCGATGACAAGACGTGCTAGTTATTTATATTTTAGTATAAATAAAGAAATTTAACCAAGATCATGTAACTAATAGAGTAAGTTTACAAGAAAAATGTTTAATCTTTGAACTTCATGCTAACAACCTTGAAGAATCAATAAGATAAAATGCATCGCACTAACCAATTAAATTTACCACATACCTAGTAAAAACTATTGTTGTTAGTATCCACGGTAAAAAACTTAACCATAGTCATATGATCAAACACTAATTTTGCCATCTTTTTGTATGATTTACCTACTCAACCTTTAACTAGATAGATAAAATGTAATTGCAACCACAAGTGACTACCGATATAGTTGAAAGATAAAAAGAATTCAACCAACCAAGATTCTCAACAAAATGCATAACGCAAATATGAACTCCAATGCAAATAACCAAAATTCCTAGCGTCAATGCCATCTTTGTTTTTACCCTTATCATTCCTTTTTTAACATAAATTATATAGGTCCAAGGGCCTATCAACAAATAGATATTTTTAATATCAAGGACATAACTAACCATCCTAATGAGTAAAATAATCAATAAAACCTACCTTAATTGGCACATTATGCATGTTATGACAATAAAAAACAAAAAGCATCATTAACAAGGTGAATTTTACTTACAGTGAAATTATCACAATTAAACTAATAAATGATGACACCTTATGACAAATATAAGATCAAAAGCATGATAACTTGCCAAACAATAGATTGACAAAGAAATTGTTATTTTGATAATTTGCATACAAAATAGCACAAATAGTAAGGGATTAATCAATTTTGTTGGGTTGGCTTTTTTTCGAATCAAACATGACACAATTTAAACACAAAACACAAATAATTTTTAATTTTTAGAATAATTTATATATTGACTTACAATAACAAATCTAACTTAGTTGACGAAAAGAGATCGAGATTATATCAAAAAGTTTGTTATTAAAGATATTCAACATTTGATGTTTGAAAAAGAGTGAAACTCATGTGGGATTTTTACAAAAAAAAAGTTGTTCTATAATAACTTTCAAATTTTCAACAATAAAAATAAAAAAAATAAAACAATACATATCAAGAAAGCAAATTGTAGAAATAGAATTTTGAGTTTTTAAACATAAAACTTCTAAAGAAACAGAGAAATGATAACAAAAGAAAAAAATCAGACCCACAAATTTACTTTGTCTACTTTAAATTTTTCAAAACATTCAAATCACAAATGGTTGCCAAAAAATTGGACTAAAAAAAAACAAAATATGATGAGTTTTCTTACACATGATGAAGATTGGTGAGATTTCCTATTGCTTTTGGCAATATTTCAAGGAGAGATCAACTTAGAACTTCTCATCAAAAACACAAAAATAATACTGATTTCTTCAGTTTTTGCAAAAGTTGGAACTTAAAGAAAAAAAATTAAAGTTTATCAGAAGTAATAATTAATTTACATTTGATTTTAAATTGAAAAGTAGGTGGACATCCCCCCACTCACGCTATACTTGAATGCCTATAAATCCACCACCATCATCACCACTAGCAACAAACCATTCAGTAAAATTAAACTAAAAATTATTATCTTGAAACTTAAGAACATCATAGATTAAACAAAAATCACAAATGATTTTCTTTTTTATAACCTACGTCTGTGCAAGTAAAAACAAATAACAAAATGAACAAGAAAACAACATATGTCAATAATTTTTTTTAAAAAAATTTTTGGTAACAAGAATTCCAGCTACATAAGGTAAAAGGGTAATCAAAACCTTAATACCTACCACTTCAACTTATGAAGAATGAAAGAAGAGTTTTGAAAACTAAATTAAAACCCAGAAGTAGATATTGAGAGAGAGTGGGAAAAAAAATAAGCTTTGCAAAAGACGGACTTTTTGCCTAGGTTATAATGAAAAAGAAGATACAAACCTAAGTTGTGAAGAAGAATACGTAAATATAGACTGTCAAGACAAAGATGAAAATTTGTATGTTGAAAAAGAAAATGCAAACTTGATTTAGAAGAAGAAGCTGCAAATGAAAAGATGAGTTAAGAGAGACGAGAGAGGATATGGAGCTATTTTGATGTGAAGAAAGACCTGGGATCATGAAGGACTTATGTACCCAGTAGCCAATTTTTTTCAATGTTTTAATGCAATGCATATTTCAACTCTTGGATGAAATTAGTTGAATCCAACAGCTGAAAATAATTGCTGTAATATTACAGCGACTATAACATAGCTGTTTCCCAATTAAAGAGACACTGCTAGTACTTTTGCCTTTTTTGTCATTCGATCCACAGAATGATGGTCGTGATATCTCTTTAATCGTTATCATTTTGTGACAATGTTCCATGGTGGCTGTAACGAGCTACAACTCAATCGACGACAATATTTACGCAATTGTGTAAATAAGAAAAATAACAATCTAACATGGCTTAGGACATACCAACAAATATAATTAATCAAAAATGGATAGTGGCAATTGATGATAAAGAAAGTGATGGAATAAAGTTTTTTGTCTTAAATAATTAATTTAAAAATATTATTAAATACAAATAATATCATTATATCACACACACCCACGCGCGCGTGCATTTATTACAATATTTTATCAAACATATTATTGTAATTCGTTTATTTGGGTACAATTCAAGGATTGCTATTAAATGTGTCACGTGAAATATTAAGATACATGTAAGATTTAATGAAAATTTGTACATGTTTAAATCCTAGAACACTTCAATAGGGTGAAAAGTATTTATGCAAAAAATTTAAAATTAAAACTAATAAATTAAAGCACGATAAAATTTACAACATTTTAAATGAACTGAGAAACAAATAAATTTCTAATTAATTAATCTAAACTTGCCGCAAATAAATCTTAATAATAAATCCAATCAATAATTGATAAAATAATAAAAATAAACAAGGCACAATAATTTGTTATCAAAGAAAAATCTTATAAAGAATTTTTTTTCATAAGCTAAAACTCTTTGGGCTGATAATAAGAACCACCAAAATATTTGTTTAAAAAAGAAAAACTTACAAATAATATTTTTTTTCTAAAATTTTTGTAACCTAATTCTAACTAACTCCTTTAAATTATCTACTCCAAGTTATTTATCTTTAAAACTTTGAAATCTTCTTTTCTTAATAGAATCCTTAAATTACATACGCTCACAAAGATTAGAATCTCTGGCCACTAACAACGATTAAAATTCTGAAATTTTTACAATTAGATTTGTAGAGAGAGAAAATTTGAAGATCTCTTAAAAGAAATTTTTAAATAAATCTCATTTATAAGAATATAATTTATATTTTTTTAGAAAAAAAAAGGAGTAATGCTCTCAAAAAGTTTAGAGAATAAAATCTTTATTTAAAAAACTATAAAAAAATATAAAACGGCCATCCCCAATATTTGGTTAAACTATTGAGTATTTATATTTATTTTTTAAATACTGTTCATACATTCTATTCACCGCTCGCGCTATTTTAAGTGCAGCTAAAGCAAACTATCAAAATTATATAATTGCTTCGACCAAAAGTTGAGCGGAGGTTGAGCACTGAGAATATTTTGAGAGGTGAAATAGGGCTGAAATCAGGGCCAAAACGGGCTTCAAATTAGGACCGAAACAGAGTCGGTCGCATTTGCCATGCTCGAAAACGAGCCCACGTGAAAGCTCATTTTCGAGTTCAGTCTCGGCTTGATTTTCTGTTAAATTTTTTCTGTTTTCGAGCCCACTTGTTGGTTCAATTTCCAGCTCAATTTTCGAAAGTCAACCTATTGCAATTGTGGGACCAAGCTAGAGAAACAGTATATGATGAAATGCCAAGGAGATATAGCAGGACCATCTAGTTATGTTCTGCTTTTGCCATCAATGCTGCCAACATTTCTTAGGTTGTAGGATGAAATCTCTAGTTATAAATCTGCTGATTTGTGTGTTGGACATATTTTCAGTTCCAAAAAAGTTTTACAAGATCCATTAGGCTTATTAGCACTGAAAAATCATTTTCAAGGTTATTAGGTCTATATTAGACAATTTTAAACAAAGTGTGCATTTGACGAATGTAAATGGTAAGTTAGAGTGACTAGCATGGATGGAAATAAAAAATATTGGTATATTAAACAGATTGATCTAATATCGTAATGACATACAAAAAAAGTAACCAACTATAAAAAGATCACTCTGAAACAAGTAATCAGTATAAACATACGATGAAGAAATTTTTAAATTTTGGTAGAGTTTGCACTTCGATAAATATTCGTAATGACATACAAAAAAAGTTCATAATTGTTATGTTTTATTATAAAGCATAGTTAGCGAAAAAAGAAGCACGAAGATTGGCATGTGAGGATCCTGTGAAGTCTTTTAAAATATTGCTATAATATTGTCATGTTTTAAAAGATAAAAATTCTAGCACAGTAACTTGGATTAAGACAGAAGATGAAGATCACTTTTTATACTTTTTTATGGCATTAGATTATGTATTCGCAATTTTTGTATTTTGATTTGCCTTGTAATATGTTGATAGTACTTTTTAAAAGGAACATATTAAGGGACATTATTTTTAGTAGGTACTCTTGGATAGAAATGATTACATTTTTTCATTGCATTTTGTATTAAAGATTCTGAAAATGATGCGTCTTTAGAGTGATTTTCACTCAAGTTATGAGATAAAATTGGTATAGTGTTTGCTTTAGTGTTTGTATCAACTCCATATGACAATATATTGAGAGGTACAAAGTTTGTCTTATTTTAAATTGTACCATGGGTTTTATTCTTATTGTATTTAAAGAAACCTTTAAGTAAAATACAAGTTGAAAAGTTGAAAAAAAGACACTTTCTTATGGGATTTTGTATTGTAGTAAAGGTATATGTTCACAACGAGTTTAAAAGCACATGGATATATTAAGATTAATACATTTGAATGCTGCGAACTATTTGTAAAATGAAGTTGGGTTTCATAGATGAGCTAAATGTCATTTTTTAGCAATAAGTACGACATTATGACAACTAATATTGTTAAAATTTAATTGCACAATTAAAAGATGCACATAATCTCTCAATTATGGCTTTGGCAGATTGGATATGAGTAATGTGAAACATTGGTTTTATGAGAGGATAGAAGAAGCAACAAAACACGTAACAAATTTCTTGGATGAAAAAGTGACGGAGTAGGATGTAACATCACTTAACTTATTTGTGTATCCAGTATCACAGTATGAATTTGAAGCCTAAGATAAAGGTGAAGAGGTTGTGGTTAATTTGAGCTCAAATACATGCCATAACAGCAATTAGATATGTTTAAGAATGATACGGAGATTTCTATTTAGATTATCATAAAAATGAATCAATTGTGATAACATATATTGAAGAGATTCATCCTCTTAGAAATATAAAATTCTAGATTATTTCACAAGAAGTCCATCAACATCAAGCCACCAATAGGTCATGTTTCCACAAGTCAACCAAGAAACCAATGCATCCTATCTATAGAGAAGGAGGTAGTTATTCAAAGATGTTCTTACTATCACCAACAACGACACAATTGTATATCTTATCAAAACCCAATGTATCATGATTAGATTGATATGTAAATTGAAATATAATAATATTATTAATTATTGTATATTTTGTATAATTACATTTTTAAGTTACTATTATGAATTTGATCGTATCATTTTTAAGTTAAAAGTGGCTTTATGCATCGATTCTTTAGAATGTTCGAATAGGGATGAATCATACACTATAAAGTATTGACAAAACAAGTGCATAGCACATGTGATCTAATGATCATCGCAAACCATGCAAGAGTAAAAGAACTTCTACTGTACTTTAATCCTTATGTATGCTGTCTGAATTGCCTCTCACGTAATAATCTTTATCCTGACTAAGGTAATAAGTATCCAAATTGTGGTGATCTACACAGTACTCCTACTATGCAATACTTAATTTGGCTTACATCACAGAATATTGAGACGAAATATATTATATGAAATAGCATTATACTAGAGAATAATAATGGTTCATAACTACATAAAAGCACAAGGTTGTGACCATCCATCATTGTGGCACGACATCAGGGCATGAAAGTTGTTGATATACAAACATGCTTATGCACTCATCAGTATACTGATAAAGAGATAAAACTATTAGTCACAAGTGTACATTAATCTTAGTATTATAATGTATGTATTACTATCACAATCCTCCAACTGCTAATCTTGATCTAATACGATACACAGTCATTGGGTTGTCAATGTAATTGAATGTATCTTTATGTACACATCTGTATTTTTCAACCACTATATATATTTGGCATATTCATTGGTATTGTAGGGCGCAATAGGATTGATTACTGTTGGATCTTCGAAGAACTATAAACCAAACTTTTTCTTGATATTGTTCAACAAATGAAAACACAAAAATAAAGAACAAGAAATGATGATAATTTGCAAAACAGAACAAGAATTACGTGGTTCAGCCACTAGGCCTACATCCACGAACAAAAACAAGCAGAATCTTTATTGATTGATCACCAAGAATTGTACAAGAATTCCCTGAACTAGTTACTTTCTTTCCTTTGCTGTAATCTCCAGCAAAAACACTCAAGAACACAACCCTTTTGCAGAACACAAGAAAATCACTCCCTTTCCTTATGCTCCTCTCCTCACTCATACACATTAAGTATCTATTTATACTTGATTGCTGAGCTTTGTTCATTCTTGATCTTGAAATCTTGATGCCAGCTGTAACTTCCTGCAATTGCATCTTGCCAGCTAGACTAACTACCTAACTGTTTTATCTAACTACAACTAACATTGTAACCATCCCTTCAATTCTCCACCTTGGTTACAATTCTTCCTGCTGTTCTTGTTAAACTTCTAAGATTATCAAACATCATTCCCAACAGCAACTAAATCTAAGCAATGCTTAAACTTAGAAACTGTCAATGACTTTGTAAGCATATCTGCAGCATTCTCATCAGTATGTATCTTTTCCAGCTTTATCACTCCTTTTGAGACCTCATCTCTAATAAAGTGAAACTTCACATCTATATGCTTTGTCCTCTCATGATACATTTGATTTTTAGTCAAATGTATTGCACTTTGGCTGTCACACATAATAGACATTGATTCCTCCTTCAATCCCAGCTCTGCAGTCAAGCCTTGTAGCCATTTAGCCTCCTTGATTGCTTCTGAAATTGCTATATACTCTGATTCTGTAGTAGATAATGCTACCACATGCTGTAAGGTTGATTTCCAGCTAACTATACAACCATACAATGTGAACAAATATCCTGTTCTTGACCTTCTCTTATCTAAATCACCTGCATAATCAGCATCAACATATCCGTGAAGCATATACCTTGCATCCCTATCAGTTCCATAAAGAAGACCCACCCTGGAAGTACCTTTCAAGTATCTTAAAACCCATTTGACAGCTTCCCAATGATGCCTTCCTGGATTTGCCATGTATTTACTTACCATGCTTACTGCATAAGCCAAATCAGGCCTTGAGCAGATCATGGCATACATCAAACTCCCAACAGCATTTGAATATGGTATAGATGCCATCTGAGCTTTATCTTGATCTGTTACTGGGCAGCTTTCAGCAGACAATTTGAAATGTGTTGCAAGAGGACAATTTACAGATTTAGCATCCATCATATTGAATTTCTCAAGAACTTTACAGATATATCCTTCTTGAGAAATTATCAATGCTCCTGCATTTCTATTCCTTCTGATATCCATGCCTAAAATCTTCTTGGCTTCTCCCAATTCCTTCATTTCAAACACTTCCATAAGTCTTCTCTTAAGCTTCTGAATTTCAGATCTCATTTTGCTTATAATGAGCATGTCATCAACATAAAGTAGCAGATATATGGCTTTTTCACTCCCAACATGCATATAGTACACACAACAATCATAAGAACTTCTTTTGAATCCATGCTTGACCATAAACTCATCAAACCTCTTATACCACTGTCTTGGAGACTGTTTTAGGCCATATAGTGATTTCTTCAATAGACAAACTTGATCTTTCTTCTGATTTGACTCAAACCCCTCTGGTTGCTCCATCAGAATTTGTTCTTCAAGTTCTCCATGCAAGAAAGCTGTCTTAACATCCATCTGCTCTATTTCAAGATTAAATTTTGCTGTCATGGCTAACAACACCCTTATTGAGCTGAATTTTACCACAGGAGAGAACACTTCTGTGTAATCAATTCCTTCTCTTTGTGCATAACCTTTAGCCACTAATCTAGCCTTAAATCTCACAGAATCAGTCCTTGTGAGTCCTTCTTTAATCTTATAAATCCACTTACACCCTACTACTCTTGTTTCTTTTGGTCTTGGTACCAAACTCCATGTCTCATTTTTGATAAGAGATTCTATTTCATCATTCATGGCTTCCTGCCATTCTCTCTTATACTCACTCTGCATAGCTTCTTTGTATGTTACTGGTTCATTTCCAATGAACTCCTGCATGGTGATCAAAGCATATGCTATTAAATCAGCATATCCATACCTCATTGGTGCTTTAACTGTTCTTTTCTGTCTATCCCTGGTCAGTTGATACCCATCCGATTCTGGTTGTCCAACTTCCTGATCAGCTTCCATATTTCTTGATCTACTTCCAGGATTTGATTGTGACTCCACCTCAATTTGTATTATCTCAGATCCTAGTGTTTTCTCCTTTTGATGTAATGATGTCTGCCCACCATCTCTAGTTTCTCTCGACTGCTTTGCATCCAACATAGCATCCTCATTGAAAATCACATCTCTGCTAATAATACATCTTGGAGGGTTTAGATCAGTGCACCAGAGTTTGTATCCTTTCACACCTTCTGGATATCCTAAAAATACCCCTTTTAGTGCTCTAGGCTCCAACTTCCCCTGTTTCACATGTGCATAAGCAGGACACCCAAAAATTCTCAAGTTTTGGTATTCTGCAGGCCTTCCACTCCACAATTCTTGTGGAGTTTTACCCCCTAGTGCTTTGGATGGACTTCTATTAATTAGAAAAGCTGCTGTCATCAAAGCTTCTGCCCAAAACCCTTTTGATAACTTTGAGTGACTCAACATACATCTTACCTTCTCAGTTATTGTTCTATTCATTCTTTCAGCTATGCCATTCTGTTGAGGTGTCATCCGAACTGTTCTGTGTCTCAAAATTCCCTCCTTTGTACAGAAATCATTGAATTCCTTACCACAGAACTCAAGTCCATTATCTGTTCTCAATGCTTTCACTTTCTTATCTGTCTGTTTTTCCACAAACATTTTCCAGCTCTTAAATGTTTCAAATGTTTGCTCTTTAGACTTCAAGATATATACCCATAGCTTCCTAGAAAAATCATCAATGAGTGACAAAAAATACCTACCGCCACCCAAAGATTTTGACTGTGAAGGCCCCCACAAATCAGCATGTATATATTCCAATATAGTCTTGGTTGTATGTCTCCCTTCTCCAAACTTGAACCTGCAAGTTTTTCCATATACACACTCTTCACAGAAATCTAGTCCAGAAATTTGATCATTGCCTAGCAATCCTTGCCTATTTAATTCCTTTAATGCCTTAAGACTTAGATGTCCCAACCTTAGATGCCACAACCTTGATTTATCAGTCTCATTAGTTATTGATACTGAGGCTGATGCAGGCAGTGTTTCACCATTGAATACATATAACCCATTACTCAATGTCCCTTTCATAATCACCATTGATCCCTTTATTACTTTTAATGTCCCTTTCTCTGCTTTAAAGGTATAACCTGCTTTGTCAAGCTCCCCCAAAGAGATTAAATTCCTCTTCAAACCAGGAACATGCCTAACATTACTTAGTTCTAATATTGAATTATCAGCAGTCCTAATCTTAACTATTCCAGCACCAATCACATCACAAGAGACATTATTCCCCATTAAAACTTTTCCCTTATAACCAGGATCATAAGTGATAAATGAATTCTTGTTTGGGCACATATGAAAAGAACAACCTGAATCTAATAACCACTGACCTTCAATTCCCTTATCAGAAGCCACAAATAGTTTTGCAGTCTCAAAGTCTTCATAAGAGGAACAACTATCTTCTGATGCAACTGTGGCATTTCCAGTGTTATTCTTTGATTCCTTTTGCTTGTTTTTCTTTTCTGGGCAGTCCCTTTTGAAGTGACCTTCCTTATGGCATTGAAAACATTTGAATTTCTTGGTTCTCGACTTTGATCTCTGCTGGTTCCTTTCCTTTTGTGCCTTCTTTTCTGATCTACCTCTTGTTGCATGCACCTCACCCTGTCCTGCTTCATCTTTCTTCTTAAGTTCCTTCGAGCTTAAGGCTGCCTTCACATCCTGCATTGATATTGTGTCTCTTCCAAGAGTTAAAGTATCTACAAAGTGTTCATATGAGTCAGGTAAAGAGCTAAGCAGTAACATTGCTTGATCTTCATCTTCTATCTTGATGTCAATGTTTTCAAGATCAAGAATGATTCTGTTGAACTCATCCAAATGATCTCTCATTGAACATCCTTCCTTCAATACAAAGGTATAGAGTCTTCTTTTCTTGTAAAGTCTGTTAGCAAGAGATTTAGTCATGTATTTCTCTTCTAACTTCTTCCACATACCTGCAGCTGTGGTCTCCCTTGATACCTCTCGAAGAACTCCATCTCCCAGACTTAGAACCAGTGCACTATGAGCCTTGTTCAATATCTCTTTCTTCTCCTTTTCATTTAAACTTTCTGGCATTTTGTCTTCTCCGAGAAGTGCATCTTCAAGACCCTGATGAACCAAGAGTGCTTTCATCTTGATTCTCCACAGATTGAAGTCATTCTCACCATTGAACTTCTCTAATTCAAACTTCGGTTGTGCCATTCTCCAATTCCTTCCCTTGCTCTGATACCAATTTGTTGGATCTTCGAAGAACTATAAACCAAACCTTTTTCTTGATATTGTTCAACAAATGAAAACACAGAAATAAAGAAGAAGAAATGAACAAGAAATGATGATAATTTGCAAAACAGAACAAGAATTACGTGGTTCAGCCACTAGGCCTACATCCACGAACAAAAACAAGCAGAATCTTTATTGATTGATCACCAAGAATTGTACAAGAATTCCCTGAACTAGTTACTTTCTTTCCTTGCTGTAATCTCCAGCAAAAACACTCAAGAACACAACCCTTTTCAGAACACAAGAAAATCACTCCCTTTCCTTATGCTCTCTCCTCACTCATACACATTAAGTATCTATTTATACTTGATTGCTGAGCTTTGTTCATTCTTGATCTTGAAATCTTGATGCCAGCTGTAACTTCCTGCAATTGCATCTTGCCAGCTAGACTAACTACCTAACTGTTTTATCTAACTACAACTAACATTGTAACCATCCCTTCAATTACTAAGTTAGATAGATATTCATCACATGTACTTGCCTATGGAATTGCATCGACTAGAGATGAATAGAGATCACCGTATTGTGTTTGAAGACTGGACACCCGCATTCACTCGAAAAAAGCCTTAGATAATGTATTGATTTCCCCACCTGTGTTTGATCTATCCTACCTTGCGCCCTGAACATCATGCTTAACTTCTTCTCGCATGTCTTGAAACTGCTAGCGTAGATTTTGGATATATCTCCAATAGCCCCCTCAAAGTGTGACTGCAACTCCATCCAAAATTTGTTATTATAGTGTGGTACATACTGTAGATAAGGGAAGGCATGTGGTATATGTTGAAATTTAGAGTGAACCAATTTCAGAGCCTTGGATCAAGCTTGAAATCAAGCATGGGCCAAGCGAATTGTGTGTAAAAAGATGGTGAAATTGAAATCATAAAAGGATGAGGCTATTACATAAATTTTGTAAGCTGTATGTACATGAAATTAACCAAGAATGCTTATTTTTCCCTGTTAAATACACTAATTCGTTTTGGAAGTTTTAGTGAATTGTGTGTTCATGAAATTAAACAACCATACTCCCTTTTTGTATGTTAAATCAATTGATTCTCTAGAAGCTTTGAGCATATGCTCATGGAATTAACCAGGTTCGCTTCCATTTGCTTGTTATATACAATGATTCTCTGGAAGTTTAAAATAAATTTGCATGTCCATGAAATTAACTAAATTTGCTCCATTTTTGCATGTTAAATGCACTCATTTTTCTAGAAATTTTAAGTCAATTGTATATTCATGAAATTAATCCACTAATTTCTTTGGAAGTTTTCAGTAAATTGTATGATCATAAAATTAGCCAAGTTGCTTCTTTTTTTGCCCGTTAAATCCACTAATTCCTTCAAATTTTAAGTGAATTGTATGTATGTTCTTGAAACTAACCAAGCCTGCTCTCCATTTGCATGCACTCTAGAAGCTTCAAGTAACTTAATGTTTGAAAATTTTGAGAAAATTGTCTGTTCATGAAATCATCCAAGTTTGCTCCTCCCTTTTTGTATTTTAAATCCGCTTGATTCCCTAGACTCTTCTAGTGAATTATATGTCTGCTCCCTTTTGCCTGCTATAACCCCCGATTCCCTACAGATTTTGAATAAATAAATCAGAGCTGAGCAAATTATATGTTCATGAGATGATGACAGTGAGTAAATTGTAACTTTGAGTAAACTGTAGGCTTGTGAGATTGAATAACTCTCTGTACCTGAAATAATTGTGTATCATGTGCATCTCTCTTATAATCTATCTAATTAGTCAATACCTTCGTGCTTTACATCTAAGTTGTTTTGTAGAATAAAAGATAGCAATTTCTACATATCTAATCTTGGCCATAATTGGTATATACTTGTTGATTCCATTGGTACTTTTTCTAGTGTTCCAATCGTGATTTCACACGGTGTCCATATTGGACATTTTATTGAGCAATATATCAACTGATACAAGTATGAATGTTTGTGAGAAAGAGTTGGCATAAAGTTCACAAATGTAGCAATCTTTGACTGTTTGATGCTAGGTATTGTTTCTTTCTTCTAGTATTTTGATCCCTTGGTACCTTCCTAGCATCAAGAGTGTAGCCATTGGATTTGTACCCGGTGATACTGTCAACGTTGACCCATCAATTATTCTCAATCCTTTAACCCCATAGACCCTGTAATCATCGTCAACAACTGCTCCAACGTTGCAACCACCGTGATAGTGATAGAAAGTTCTCACATTGTTCTTGCATAATTTTCGCAGTTCAACGTTACTCGACACATTCAGTTTATGATTTCCCAGGAAAAGAGAAACTGATTGAGACTTGGCCACTCTCTGAAGCAATTCAACCATGTTTACACATTGCTTCAAGTCATTTTCCTTCGCTAAATAATTGAATTTCACTGAAGGGTTTCTCCTTGGGTCTGTGCTGTTCAATTCAAGCTTTCCTGTAGAGGTTGGAAATGCAATCTTTGCTGAAATTCGCATCCTTGATGCGTTGAAGCTAATCGGCACAACTCCAGCTTCGATAATGAACCTCAAGTTATCTGCTATGCCCACAACTTGAGGTGACTCGGGTAGCGGTCTTTGCGTAGTGTCTATCGATGCCGCAACAGAAGGATTATCTTGCATCCGTTCCCCAACCGGCAAATCTAAAGTGATTGGAATGTTGAAATCTTTGAGGTGATCACGAGGTCCAACTCCGCTCAACAGTAAGATTTGAGGACTGCCTAATGCTCCTGCCGACAAAATAACATCACCCCATGTACTGGAATTATTCTTTGGCTGATTGAGGTATGCTTCATGGATGAGATTTGAACTTCCGTCACTCTTAATGAACCTTATGCCCCTGGCTCTGCTATCTTTTCCCTCACCAGCTGCATGATTTTGAAAAAAAATCTTCATTTCCCTAGTAATTAGATTGATCGTACAAGGTGACTATATGAAGAAATTGCTTACCATTAGTACTAAAGATAACATTGTTTACAGTTGCGTTAAGAAGAACTACAATATTTTTGGTATTCGCGGCCGCAAGAAGGTCAGCAGAGGTGTGTCTTTTTCCATATTGATCAAATATCGTTCCACCCACTTTTGTTCCCTCAACATGTTCCAAACTATAACCATTATAAGGAAGAATTCCTGCTTCAATAAGACCAAATTCAACAGCAGTCTGCCATGGCGCTGTCAACAAGGGAGCAAAAACTACCTTAGATTCCACCCATCCATAAGCCTTCTTCACAAGCTCCTCATCCCACCCAGAGTCTTTAATGAAGTCCTCGCTAGCCCTACTGTAAAATCCAGCATTTATGGCAGACGATCCTCCAAGGACTCGTCCTCTGAGGTTCGGAACTCCATCCTTGGAGGTGAAGGGTTGTGCAACCGACGAGAATTCATCAGTTTGTAAGAGTGAGAAGCCGTAGTACCTTTTATCGATGACCAATGGATTTCCAAAAGGTGAGCCACCTCGTTCTACCAGTAGCACGGAGAATTTCTCGGACAAGGTTGCAGCGAGTGGGCAGCCAGTTGTGCCTCCGCCAACAATAATGTAATCAAAATACTTGCCTGAAACTTCGTTGACATCTGAAGTCATGTAGGGGAGTTGATCTTTTCCTACGATAAGATGGAGAACAATTAATCAAACAGATCGTAATTATAATCACCAAACGTATAAGCTTTGAAATGAAAATGGTTGAGTAGCGACATACCTTGAGGCCGTGAAGAAGAGCATAGAAGTTGAAAGTTTAAGAGAAAGAAGGTAAAGGGCAAGAGGAGCTGTGGAAACTCCATTTCTGAACTTCTGCTTGCTTGAGGAGAAAGATTAACATTCCATGTTAATAATGCCTTGGTAGGTAATTGACTATGGTTCTTTAATGTTTAATATATTTGGTCATACGCATGGTTTAGCCAATGATTCATTTGGAGTTGGTTTGATGAGTGATGATGCCGCCACCAAGTAGAAAATGCTAAAGATAAAAGACAAGCACTATCTTTTTAATTATAAATATTATTGTAATTTTATTTATTATTTAATATTAATAATATATTATATATATATATATATATTTATATAAAATATATAAAAATAATTTAAATTATTTTTTTTATGAAAGAGTTTATATTAATTGGATAAACGAAATGAAATTAATTTTTAAAAATTTGGGATGTTAAACACTCGTCCTACGTTATCCCAAGAGTTTGTTTGGTACAATATAACAAAAACGAACCATCCCATGTAACAAACAAGAGTCAAGGGTATATGATTTCTTGAAGAAGTGGGTAATCTGCAAAGTCAATTGAATGTCACGAAGAAAAGTCAGAAGTTTATCTGCAACAAAAGCCAGTCAATTATGTCGAAAACTTTGAAAACTCCTATGAAGGATAGTTTGAAACATTGAATTGAATGTCTTTTGTAGAACAACAATGCAACTCATTTTCTCCTTTTCTTTTCTGGAAAAAAAAAGAGGTACTTGCAATGAATTTTCAGCCACCTCAAAAAATAGAACTTGACACCTGGTTTTAAGTTAAAATTGAGCATGCGTTGCTTTACAGTGTCAATGTCAACCCCACAAATGAAAGAACAGCAGCAGAGAAATATTCCACAGGAGAAAAAGGAATTTCCCACGCCTTTCCCAGTGGCCAAACAACACCAAACGCAGCAAATCAGTAACATCGTAAGAATTTATAAGTTTGATTTCAGATTTTCAATTGTTCCATCAAAACTTTTCTCATTTCCTTCTAATTCATTTGATAATTGAGACATTTTGTGACTGAAGAATTTTTACAATTTTCATGAAATGGTGAAGGACATATTTAATTTGTTTATAAATTAAGGCTATTTTTTGCATCATATAGAATTTATTTTATGATAATTTCTAAAATTTTATGGGGTGTCATTACACAAAAAAAGAGGGAAAATATTGTAACAACAGAAAAAGGATACAGGAATTCAGAAACAAACTCAGATTACAATATTTTTGGGCAGGCAAGTAATGCTTGTTAAATTCTCTTACCTAGCCCCACTTGTGCTAAGCCATGGCATCATCCTTCATTACTTCTAAAAGCTGACTTCCTGCTCAGATTCAAGTTTTAAGCAAGGCAAACTCAGATTTCTTTTGGTCTGTATCTTTCAGTGAATATTATAGAGTTTAAAATAGATCCTCCATTTATAACTTGCAAAAACTTTCCACCAGTCGTGGAGCACCTTATCACACCAAGAAGGTCTCATCTATCCTCCAAACACATCAAGAGGTAAATCAGTCTTCAGTTGATTTTCATCATTCTGGTAAATGACGGGCATGCTTCAAGAACAAGATGTATGTGCAACAAATAGAAGGGGAAAGGGGTGGGGGTGGTTAAGGAAGAACAACCGAGCTTAATCAAATTAAAGGGCATTTCACAAGAAAGTTGAATCTTTTACCTTGCTTCATTGAGCTACGGATGATGCAACACTGGTTCTACTATCAAACTTTTCTTTCCATGTCTTCCAAGCACTCCTGACTTCATCCAGCTGCTCATTTGGAATGCTTGTGTTCTCATCCAAATTCTCAACCCATTTTGTCCATGGAGATCTAGAAGCATCCAAGAATTGTGAAACTTGAGGTAGCATCACAGAAGAATTGAACTTGTCAACTGCCTTTAGGATTTCTGCTGATTCAACAATTCTTTGCATTTCAGGTCTGGTTACACCGGGTCTTTCTCTCACTGAAAAACTGTTTCCCCTCAAAATCAAAACTTCCGGTGGAGCCAAGGGCAAGACAATCCGAGAGAACTTTGCCAGCGATAATGTTAGAATATCCCATGGGAGTAATTTGCACTTTATAGCCACAGCAGTCCCAACCATTTTGCGGATCTTGTGAGCATATAACAATTAAGTTCAGGGATTAACTATTAAGAAAATCATAGACTGTAGACCATTAGAACATATTCACTAGAGCAAGGTACTTAAACAATCTAACCTGGTGCAACATAAAAGATTCTCCCCATATGGAAATTTCAACATAAGCAAATCCAAGTGATTTCTCCAGCTTCCCACAAGAACAGCGAAAAATCTTTCTGAAGTGGGAAGCACTTATTCTGTCTGTCTCATCAGGTTCATGTAGCCATCTTGCACGAACTACTGAACTGCAACTTTGATCCTTCAAACCATTTCCTTGCTTATTGCAGCTGTCAACTAGGTGTGCATCAATAATACCAGACACCAAAGAATGTGGATTTGTTTCATTATCTGAAGAAATTGCTCTATCAATCCCCGAATCTTCTTCTCCATCACTTTGCTCAAACTCAGAGAACAATATGTCTCTAGATGATCTTGCTCTTTTTGACACAGGTCCATTCTTACGAGGTTGTTTCCTGTACTTGGATCTTACAGTATAGTTATGGAAAGGATGTTCTCCCTATAAAAGGTTTTCACAAAAATAAATAAATAAATAAACAAGCCATCTTCAGTTTCTCAAAATAGATTATGAAGTTAACTATGGACCCAAAAGCTTAAACTTATAGGTAACAGTAATCGGATTTGAACACTGATACTCCCTCTCAATCATTAGACAAATGGATCAAATAAAACCATCAGACACAATCACAAACATAACAGCGAACAAAATTACAAACAAAACTTTTTCCATTGAATTTATGCGCTCAGAGAGTTCAAATACAAGACTGATATACAAACTTAGCTCTAACACCATGTTGAACAACAACTAAGCTCAATGTTTATGCTCATGAGTGAAGGCCAAAAAAATAGTGTCTAAGCTCTATATAAAATATCTAAAACTAAAGTGACCACAAAACATGCTCCCTATGTACAACAGCAAGAAGAAATATACATAAGTTGGAGAGAACCAGTATCCTGACAGAGCTGTAATAGATAGAAATCTCCTTAATCAACAAAAATCCCTTATTATGATCAAAGTACAGAAGTTCTCTTTGGTTAACTTTGATGTGGTATAGTTTGGAAGATATGGGCTTACTTTGTATATTATATGACTCAATAATAACAGGTTTAATCAAGCATCCGAGAAACGATTAACACTTCTTAAAAGTTCAGAATGTCAGGCCAAGGTCCTAAATGAAAGTCCAAGTCAATTTTCCTTATTTTCTATGAATCTTCTATGGGAAGTTTGAAAGTCCTGTAGGTTTTTTGTTGTCTCTAATTCTTGCATGTGTAATTAATGCGCTTAGGAATCTGTTTCAGCAGTATTACAGCCAGTGTATAAAGAAATGCAAATTGTTCTTCAAGGTATTGTCGAATGAAGTAATAGAAAGTTCAGCTTCTAGCACCATATGATTGGGTAATGCAATCACCAAGGGGGCAATGCCAAGGATACAATTATTTCATAACCAGAGTAGCCATTATACCCTAATTGTTAGCCACATACAGCCTTAAACTCTTCTGAAATCTTCAATTCTACAACACTATTCCCACTCATTAGTTTTAACTTTCTAGCTGGTGACAGAAAACAGAAAACTGCTTTCTGTGCTGGATCATCATACTTATGTAGGATTAACTCCAATTTATCAGCTCAAGTCCATTAAAAATTATCAAGAAAGCAACACAATTAAGTAGAAGCAATATTTAATTTCAATAACTAGAGAGGATAATAATAATTCAAGATTAAGAACAAAAAATTGGAGAATCAGAGTAACATGCCACACCTCAAATGCATTTAAGATTGCATTGAAGTCTGATAGATGATTATCAACTTCAGCGGCAGTAAGCTGACTGCCGATTCCAATGATCTCAGCAGGAAGGAGGTAAGAATATTTTCGGAGATTACACTCCCTTCTGGGATTGAAGCTTCTAAAAGGAGATATCACAATTAAAAAATATTAGTAACAAAATGAAAGCTTGGACTAGTGAAACAGAACTTACATTATGAACACTATACAAGAATTATCAAAAACTTTCAATAAAACAGCAACATGCTTAGCTTGTTTTGGCATTAACCAGTAAATTATTTAACTACTGAGAAAGAAATCTAAACAAGGGATCAAGGTAGTATCAGACACATCATAACTGCATCATCAGAATAAAAAGGTCTTCTTATACCCCTATAAATTCTAAATAAAACAACAAACTCAACAACTCGCTGTCTCACCCTTGCGAAGGTAAAATGCTGAAAACTCTGATATTTTCTGGAAGATGAGCATTAACACATTTAGCAAGAAGAATGCCGCAAGGGTCTTCCTTCCACGCATATTCAGGAATTTCCATTTTTAAGGATATCATGGTTGCCAAGGAGTGAACCTACAACATTTGCCGCAACAATTAAACAAACACAAATATATATATATATATATATATATCAGCAATACACCCAGCGCATGCCAAAAGGGAAGACTCTAAAGAACGTGCAATAAGGGAACATTTTGATCCAAATATAACTCACTCCTTTATCAGTTCGGCTACTTCTGGCCCATGCAATTTTGTCCAAGTTGCCATAATTACTATCCCGGATTCCACCAGCTTTGTAAATGGCAGTTTCCAGCTCCCCTTCAATAGCTACATTTGAAATTTGTAATGCTTAACCAAGATCCTATCCATGCTTGCTGATTGAAATACATGACATAATCAATGCTCTCGAAAAAATCTACTCTATACCACCAAAACTCCCAGAAAAAATCTATCTTTAAATGTCAAATAACTAGTTATATACTCATAATCTATTGAACCAATTAGAGCCAAATGCAATACCAAGTTATACTCTTCATTTGTCACGGAGGTTCACCAGTGATTAAAACGAAGGCTTCGTTTGAGGAGCTGTGTTTTTGAAGCTACAGCCATTGTGGGATGAATAAAAAATAAGTGAAAAAATAAATATTCCCACCAAAAACTGGTGTGTATTAAATACTTTACATGCCATGCCACAGTCCCAAATGCACTCAGCAACAAAACAAAGAGTTAAAATTCAAAATATAAGATTTAAGACATACTTGATAAAGAATGTTCGTCTCGTTGAATTTGCAGACCTGAAAGAGAAACAACAAAATATTTCTCGATTGCTAAAATGCTGCGACATCTATTCGAAACAAATAAATGTTAGGAAATGAAAATAAGAAAAGCAAAACTAATGGACCTCGGTAATCGGTACCGACATAGCCGACACGCACAACGACTTTCTTTTTCCGGCACGGTACCCATTTGTCGGTGGAGAGATTCGAAGAGGAGGGAGTCAAATTATGGCAAATGGACGGCGTAGATGAAGAGCAGGAGCAAGAGAAGGAGGAAGAAAGAAGTTTAACAGGTCCGATTGGTGCTGAGAATCTGTAGGTAAAGAGATTTAAAGACAAGGTTTTGAGGGGCCGTGGAGAGAGCGAAAGTCGTGGTAAATGTAAGGCCATCAAGTTTTGAGATTTATGGAGGGCGGGGGCAAGAAGAAGATGTTGTTAGTAATAAACAGGTAACCTTGGAAGCGTGTTTTTAAGGTCACTGATTCACAGGTATATATACATCAACTATACTTGTCTATTGTTCTTTATCAAATTTAATGTCTCAGGGTCAGAAGTATAATGGCCTTTTGGCAGTTAAAGTTATCAAGAGGTCCAACGTGTATGTTTTTCCTCTTTCAGGTGGAGATTGCCATCCGCAATAATGCTAAACGCTTGTATGCTTCTAAGCTAAAATCAGTTGGCAGAGGTAATTGCATCATTTCTTGAAGGCCTTAATTGGGGAATGTTAATGTTGCTTCATGTGATCCTGTCATTTTGTTTGATTATGTTGCATTTGTAAGCTTTATCAAACTGATGACCAGGCATTTATAATTAACCCTAGCAAGAGGTGGTTAGGTCATCGATTGTAATAAGTTACTTGTACATTTTTTTAATGTTGCTACGAACAACTTGTAATCTCATTCTTTTCTTGTCTTCTTAAATTTTGTTTGTTAAAATGATTGTTTTATTTTCTGGTTTGATGAATGCTCTATTTGAGATTAATACTTGGATATGCCTTCAATGCTAACAAAACTTGAAATTTTTCATTTTCAGATGTTGATGCAGAGAAGCTTGTTAGTCTTATAGAACTGCAACTTCTGTATCGTCTTTCCAATGAGGTATCTTCATAGTGCATTAATGTTTATTGGCTTCTTCTGCTAAGGATTCTATAACTTTAAAGTATGTCATATATACATATATATTTTCCCTACAGCTTGCTTCAGACTTGTTCAGGGAGCATACACGAAAACTAGTCGATGAAAATATTCTAACAGCACTCAGTATACTGAAGTCCAGAACAAGAACAGTGTATGACCACAAATTACCTGGCTGTAATTTTGCATGTATAATGCTATTAATGTGTTATTGGACATCCTTTTCTTCTTTGATGTATATGTATTGAGAGTATGTTTAAAGTGTATGGGTGGCAAATCCTGTTGTTATGTCATGTTCATGTAGTGTCAGCATAATTGAATTTTAACCTGACTTGACCTATTTAACATATTTACACATGTCTGACTCTCTTGAATCTGTTTACATGAATTCTACATGCTAACATTTTTAGATGAATTCTTCGTGCTAACAGGCATACACATATTCAACATTTATAATGCATTTTGAGTTATACCAAAAAAAATGCTATAACAAATTTTGATATATTCTACCCATCTTAACACATGCCTCTTCAATAATTCTAACAATAACTAGTAAAAATAATCAACCACAGTCCATATCTAGTTTTTAACATTACTAGAATACGTTATGTGCTCTTCATGAAAGAGTTGTTGTGGATTTGTGTCACATACAGTGATGCAGCATTTTGTGGGTAAGTGCCCTAAGCTTGAACACTTATTAATTGTGTTTCTAAGGTCAATTCTAACCACTCCCTCTTGTGTTCATGTACCAAATTGCATGCTATACTGAGAGATCTCATTGTTCTGCGAATGAATAAACATTGTGAATTGCTTTTTCCTTCAATGTTTTATTACAAGTGTTGGTTTGCAGTTTCATTAACAATTCACAAGCTGCAGCATGTCTATTATTTAATATTTTTTATCTGAATTCCAGCACAGGAGTCGCACAAGCTGTTGAAGAGCTAGATAAGGTACTGGATTTTAATAATTTGCTAATTTCTTTCAAGGAGCATTCAGATGCAGATTGCTTTGCCTGCGGGGTTGGTCCAGTGTCATTAGTAGGTTGGAGCCCTTTTGATTTTAACTGAGTTTTAATTTCCCATATTCTTGAGCTAGTACTGATGTGAATTTTTGGCTTAGGTGGTGATTTTGATGGTGACAGAAAGATGGATGACTTGAAGCTTCTTTACAGAGCATATGTAGCAGATTCATTATCCAATGGTCGCATGGAAGAAAATAAGGTGAATGAACACGCTCTTGAGATTTCTTGGTTATTTTTCAATTGCAAGTGGGCATTCCTTATAACTAAATTCCAGTGCTTTCGTGGTTACCGGCCACCAACATACAGGAGTCAGTTTTCATATTAGTGATGCAAGCTGTTCCAATATACACTGTTGTATTTCTTATGATATTTTATAAGTAACATGTTACTGTAAATGTATGGATAAAGTGATCTTTAAACTCTGTATAGAATCCATGAGTTGTTTCTTGCAACATTTTAGCTAAGCAAGTGATGTTTACTGTTATATTGGAAGCTTGGCAGATGGAGAACTCACATTTTATTGTGGTATTTTGTGTTGTTATGTGCAATTATGTGCATAGTGGATTAGGTTGAAATAGTAATATGCACTTTGCTCATTAAGCTGAATAATTATTGTTTAATTGCTGTTCTCTTATTTATTAGTTATTCTAGCCTAGTCCGTGTTCCCTCATGTGACAAGCACTGTAGGCCATCCTCTGCTGTCCTTGTTTTTGATGAAAAGCAAATAATATTTTTCTCTTGAAATCTGTTTTCCTTTACAGAGGGGCAACATTGCTGTTTCTAGATGATAATAGGTTTGTGATAATACTTGTTGTGGGTCCTTTACTGTACAAAATGCCCAAGCTGTCAGTCTCTGTTTCAGGTCTATATATAGAATGTCTTTCAATTTGTTGTTAATTAGAGAATGGATGTAGAAAATAAAATCAGGAAGAGTCACAATGAAAATTTTATTTTTCATTGTTTTCTTGAATTTGGGAAGAATCTCATATTAGCATTCCCAGCCAATGCATGTCTCTTTAATCCATCTGTTCTACATCTGCTTGTTACTTGGAGGGTTAATCCCTTACAACTGAGAGTTACTTTTCCACTAAGTTAGTAACTGTGTCATACCATTAGCTTAATTGCTATGCAATTTAAAATGCTATCTTGTCATTTATTATCAACTGACTGTTGATTTATATCCATTAAGCCTCAGATCCAAACAATCTCTAAGTAGAGTGTATGCTAATCCTAGGTCATCCTTTCTGAGGCCATTCTTCTTTAAGCTGTGTATCCCTCTTATTTATTTTGATCACATCTTATACTCACTGAATGTTGTTCTTGTCAAAAAAAGGTTATTAATGTGCGCCTGTTTGTGTATTTTTGGATACACATTTAGTATTCATTAATGGTGGTATACTTATAAAACTAAATTTACTACAAGAACATCATTGCTTGGCATTTGGAAGACCTTGCCATAAGATGGACAAATGAACTGTTTATTGTCAGTATTGTATATCAATTTCCTATCCCCATCACTCCCCCCTCTCCTCATTTGTGGTGTTAAGATGATTTACTTGCTGTTCTGGGATTGTGTTTGTACTTAGACACTCATCAGATGTAGTATGTATGACCTTCCTTTCTTTTTTTGCTTTTCTCTTCTTTAGCTTGCTGCACTGAATCAATTGAGGAATATATTTGGTTTGGGTAAGCGAGAGGCAGAAACTATTTTGGTTGATGTCACCGCGAAGGTGTACTGTAAACAACTTGGCCAAGCTGTTTCTGCTGGTGATTTAGAAGCAGAAGATAGCGAAGCTGCTTTCCTTCAAAATCTTTGTGAAGCAATGCACTTTGATCCACAGAAGGCTAGTGAGATCCATGAAGGTAATAATAGTGATATTCTGTCCTTAAAACTGTCAAAGAGTAAATCTTGGTTATAATCTTCTTGGTAATAATGTTGGGTTACAGAAAGGGAAGAATTCAAATTTTTTGAATTCTGTTTTTTTTTCGAATTTAAATTTTTTGAATTCTGTTTTTTTTTCTTACTTTCATTGAACTCTTTTGAATTTTATTTTTGGTGATTTAGAATTGTCAGATATGTCTCCTTTATTTTCAGAAATTTACAGGCAAAAGCCTCAGCAATGTGTAGCTGATGGAGAGCTGAGTGAGGAGGATGTTGCTGCTTTGTTGAGGTTGTGAGTCATGCTATGCATTCCTCAGCAAACTGTTGAAGCAGCTCACTCTGAAATCTGTGGCAGTTTGTTTGAAAAGGTTTATGATTTTTGTTTTATATTCCTTTGTCATATAAGCCTGGTAACAAAAAGAGTCCTGGTCTGGACTGTTACTTTTGTCCGTTTCTGTTTGATGCATGCTAGGACTTAAAAATTGGAACTTGGATTTGACTACTCAGTAATACTTGTATATAGTATTTACATATGGAGACTGGAATTGTTAGTTTCATGGTCTTCTGATCAGCCAATTTTGTGTAGTTAAACATGTATTTGATGCATTAACCATGCTGATTGGAGATTGTTAGCTGTTGCCCTATTATTTTTTGGATAGATCAAACTAATCAGTTATCTATGGCCCATCATATAACAATGTAGAAAGTCAGAGGAAATTTCCTTTTGTCGAGAAGTTAAACCAATGTGTTTTTTGGTTGATGCCATTATTGTGCTCTGTCTGTCTTGTTTATTTGTGTGTCAAAGCCTTGTACATGGAGGCACTTACTGTGGTAGCAACTTTTCTTAATTTGCATTGTTCACCAATTCCCATTGACTTATCTCAGAGTTTAAATGTTTTAAGATATGAACATATTTCCAGTTTCTACATGTAGAAATATGTTGTGTTAGAAGATTCTTCATTTAGCTTCATAAGTCATTAAATTTCTGAATCCCAAGGGATTAGTTGAGTGGTAAAAGACAATTGCATCTAACCTAGAAGTTTTCAAAAGATGCTGGGGCTACTTACCCAGGATACTTGTATACTACAAGGTTTTTTGATTATCAAGGTTGTCGGATCCAACTGTATTCCGCAGTTTAGAACTAGGTGAACATAGAAAGGTCGAGGTATTTCTGGGTGTAAAAGAAAATCATTTTACTTCAAGCTTTTGCTATTCATATTGTGATAAATTTTTGTCGTGCTAATTATGTTGTTTCTATTTTGAGATTGTGAAAGATGCAATATCTTCTGGTGTTGATGGTTATGATGCTGATGTTAAGAAAGCTGTGAGAAAGGCTGCTCATGGCTTGCGATTAACAAGGGAGGCTGCCATGTCTATTGCCAGCAAAGCTGTATGTATCAGTTTGACCATTATATGGTGAATTTAAGAAAATACATTCACATTTGATATGTTTCCATGTTATTATGTAATTCTTCAACTTATCTATGCAGGTCCGAAGGATTTTCATGAACTATATAAAATGATCTCGGGCAGCTGAGAACCGTACTGAGGCTGCTCCAGAACTTAAGAAGATGATAGCTTTCAACACCTTGGTTGTTACTGAATTGGTGGCAGATATTAAAGGAAAATTTTCTGATACTCCACCAGAAGAGCCTATTAAAGAGAAGAGAAGAAAATTGACGAGAAAGAGGAAGAGTGGGAATCCCTTCAGACGCTTAGGAAAATTAAACCTAGCAAGGAACTTGCTGAAAAGATGCGAGAAACCTGGACAGACAGAGATAACCCTCAAAGATGACCTTCCTGATAGAGATCCAACTGATCTTTACAAGACATACTTGCTTTATTGTCTAACTGGAGAAGTCACAAGGATTCCTTTTGGTGCTCAGATAACCACAAAGAAGGACAATTCAGGGTATGTTTTGCTTAGTCAGCTTGGTAGAATTCTGGGTTTGAGCACTAAGGAGATTGTCGATGTCCACAGGGGCCTTGCAGAGCAAGCATTTAGGCAACAGGCTGAGGTGATTTTAGCTGATGGACAGTTGACTAAGGCAACGGTTGAGCAGCTAAACGAGGTACAGAAGAAAGTTGGCTTGCCTTATGAGTATGCACGAAAAACAATAAAAAACATAACTACTACAAAAATGGCAGCGGCTATTGAAACAGCTGTTAGTCAGGGGAAACTAAATATAAACCAAATAAGAGAACTAAAGTAAGCAAGTGTTGATTTAGACAACATGATTTCCGGGAGATTACGGCAGAACCTCTTCAAGAAGACAGTTGATGAGATTTTCTCTTCGGGCACCGGAGAGTTTGATGAGGACGAAGGTTATGAGAAAATTCGGGCTGACCTCAATATTAATGCTGAGAAGGCTAGAGTGGTTGTCTGTGAGCTTGCACAAAATAGATTATCAAACTCCCTTATTCAGGCTGTGGCACTGTTGAGACAGAAGAATCGACAAGAAGTAGTATGGATTTTTCTCTTCTTATTAACTGAGAAACGTTTCTATTTATGTGTAAAGACATAGCATGGCATTATCTGTTTATTAGATGTATGAATGCTTAGTCTAAGGGTTTGTTTCTGCTTTGTGTAGGTTTTGTGTCTAAATGATTTGCTGGCTTGTGACAAAGCTGTGCCTTCTGAGCCCTTGTCCTGGGATGTGCCAGATGAACTAGCTGATCTATTCGGTGTATATATGAAGAGTGATCCAGCACCAGCACCCAAAAAACTGTCTCGCTTGCAGTATCTTCTGGGTATAGATGATTCAACAGTTGCTGCTCTCCAAGAAATGGGAGATGCATTACAATCTGTTGGAGCAGAGGATGAAAAGTTTGTGTTCTAATCGGTTATATGCAACACTTTTGTTAGAAGTATAATTGTAAATAATTATTCAATTAATTTGTATGCAACCGAAGAAAAAAGTTAAAACAGACTTACTACTTCTAAGGTGAAATGGGATTCGAGTTTACAGTCAGTCACCTGAATTAATGTGAGAGAATGGGAGAAGTTTGAAGGTTAAGAGTGAAATCCGAAGCATATGTTGATCAAGAAATTTGTCAAGTTAGGTGCGAGCAAGTGCATGAACTTAAAACCCCTTTTGACTTTAATAGTTTGTTAGATTACCGCAAGACTCAAAAAGCTTAACAGATTAGGTATGCAAGCAATTAGTTACATTTAAAGACAATGCTAACATATAGCCTGAGCCTACCCAGCTAATGTATTCAAATAGTTATATTCAAAGGGAAAGAAAAATTGGAATTGATCAATATGAAACTTTAAGACCATATTCCACTCTTGCTTTCATTTCTCTCTCTCTTTTGATCTTAAAGTTCATGTATTAAAAGTTATTGGAAGATTGAAAAGTTTGGGGAATTCGCAGAACTAATTAAGTTCAATGCCAAAGGAAATTAAAGAAAAGTCAAACCTAGTTTCTTAGATTCCTTATGACCATTTTGTTCACACGCTTGAGTACCAACCACCAATAGTTTTGTCAACCCATAACAAAATCACTTTGGTTCTTACTTCTTAGCTTTTACAATAATAATAATTCGGGCATCAACCATTGTCTCTTAACTCTAGCATTGAAGGCAAGATTTACCCATACCAATTAATATATACATATCTATGTAGTGTGGTGGGGTTTCCAATGCCAGAGTCCAACGAGTTATCCTCTATATAAGGAGCATCCTATATCATATATTCACAGCCAAAGCCAATTAAGCGCATACAAAAACACAAAACTCTCTTCGTATTATTTTGGCATCTCACCTAAATAACTCTCGGATCATGGCGTTTTGCTGCTCTCATCTTTATAAGCTCCGCTTCTTCTTCTTCTTCTTCTTCATGCTTTTGTTCTCATTTAGACTGGCATCTACACAATTATCTGCCGATTACTATGCCACAACTTGCCCAAGAGCCCTCTTTACTATTAGAACTGCTGTGCACAGTGCAGTTTTCAAAGATCATCGCATGGGAGCATCTTTGCTTCGCCTTCATTTCCACGATTGTTTTGTTAATGTATATAAGTTCCCTCTCTCTATCTCTCACTTTCGACACTTGCAAAATCTTACATGCATGCATGTAGAAGCAGCATGCATACATTCACACACACGCACACACACACAGATATATTGTAACACACACACACATATATATATATATATATGAGTGTCATGTATTTGTATTATTATTGTTATTTTTAGCAACAATTTGATCGAATAATTTGCATGTTAGAATTGACGATGGATTTGAACGCAGGGCTGCGATGCATCAGTTTTGTTAGACGATACTTCAAGTTTTACAGGGGAGAAGACAGCAGGTGCAAATGCAAATTCGTTAAGAGGATTTGAAGTAATTGACACCATCAAATCTCAAGTTGAGAGTATCTGCCCTGGCGTTGTTTCCTGTGCTGATATCCTAGCTGCTGCCGCTCGAGATTCTGTTGCTGCGGTAACTCATCATCTGAAGAAAATATTCAAGATAATTAATAAAAACGAGTACTTAAATACATTTTTTTTTATGTTAAAATTATTCAGTTCTGTCAAAAGGACATAATTTTATTAGATTATTGCAGGTGTTATCTCCTATATATTCTAGACTTCCTCTTAAATTGAGCAAAGATCTAACTCTTAACTTAGCAATTAAAGTTATTAGCAAGTTAGATAGTAACTATTGATCATGCTGTTTCATTAAAAATTAATGGTAGAATAACAAAATTAAATTATATTTATTAATATGAATGGTATCAGTTGAAATATAAATTTTATAACTTGATTTCGCAAGCTGTGTTTGATAAGACTAAGAGGCTGGTGGATTGATTTCATGCTTCTGAAATTAAATTTAATCTTTGATATATCGATTTTCAGCTGGGGGGACCATCGTGGACAGTTCAGTTCGGTAGAAGAGATTCAACGACAGCAAGTTACAGCGCTGTAGCTAGTAATCTTCCATCCCCCTTCATAGATCTTAATGACCTCATTTCTGCCTTCGCAAACAAAGGATTCAGTGCCAAAGAAATGGTAGCTCTCTCAGGTAAAGTGTGCGTGTGCGTGTGTTATTCTACAAGCATCACAATTTGTAAGAACTCAATCCTTACAATGTTCCGAATTAGCTTGGATCAGTGTTTGGTTAGTGAGAAAATCCTTTTTCTCTCACGAATTATTTCCTTCCTTTCTCTTGTTTTTCGTAGGAGTTTCTTTCTCTTCCTTCCCTCTATTTATAATGGCAGTAGCTGTGTAATTACTTTTTTTTATAAATTTGATTCGACATTGTTGTGTTAATATTTCTAGCTCTTATAATATACATGTATATATAATGCTGCAGTAATGAAAATAGTTTGTATACTGTGTTGTTTGAAATTGATATTAGTTGATGACTGTACATGCATACTTTGATGTCGATAATCTATCTTTGTTTTCTATTAACATGTCCAAATTTTGGACAACTGTATATAGGAGCTCACTCAATAGGGCAAGCTAGGTGCCTAGTATTTCGGAATCGGATCCACAACGAGACCAACGTTGATTCAGCATTCGCAACATCACTAAAATCCAACTGTCCAATCACTGGCAGCGATGACAATCTCTCTTCCCTAGATGCTACTAGTCCTGTGTTATTCGACAATGCTTATTTCAAAAATTTGTTGAATAACAAAGGTCTTCTCCACTCAGACCAGCAGCTCTTCAATGGTGGATCTACAGACTCTCAAGTCATCACTTACAGCACAAACTCTGCTACTTTCTACGCAGATTTCGCCAATGCAATGCTAAAAATGGGGAACCTTAGCCCACTTACAGGAACTGATGGCGAAATTCGCACTAACTGCCACAAAATCAACTGAATTTGGGGATCTAATTGTTGAACGAAGTTGTTCATTTCTGTTCATGTTTTTTCTTGTTTTTTGAATGTACTAAACCAACAATCATACTGATCATGGCCTGTTCTTCTAGTTTCTTGTTCTCATTCGATATTGAGAAATTAATAAGTTAATATGTATTCTAATCTTCAATAAATATTTCTACATAAATCATTATGAAATATTTTCTTCATTACCCATATTAAATTACACTTGGTACTGTCAAAAGACAAATTAAGATACTTCAAATTACTTGTAGGAGCAAACATTCTTGACTTGCAAACTCAAGAACTATCCAATTCTTGCGACATGCATATAATATGAAGTACACAGTGAGAAACTTATAGAACTACTTAACTCTTCCGCAATTCATCCCGATTTCTCTATTATTCCCAGTGAGAGGCTTCGAGTTACCCACATTGACCATGAAGCGCTAAAATCTCGTGCAAAAGAAATTGAATTAGTACAGTACTTTCGCACCATCTGATCACTATCACTTCCATCATTCTTGAAAAGTCTGATCGGAACGAAGGAGACCCTTCAACTCTATCAGATCCTGGAAGTACTGGTTATCAAATCTTCTTGATGTCATATCAAGTAGTTCTGTCCTAAAGGTTCCACCACTTTCCGGACAATTCTTTTGTTTAGAAGCAGCAAAGGCTGGATATATATCAAAGTCATTGTAAATTCTGTTCCGGAAAGTTGGGCAGCGTGCAAGTCCAATGCTCTGTTCTCTGAGAGAGCAACTAGGTATTGGAGATTTAGACCATGACATTCGAAGTTTGTTGGAGAAGTTGGTGAATGGGGATGGAAGATTTGCATTCGCACCGTTCAAACTTGCAGTTCTTGCATCCCTTCTCCCTAATGAAAATCTATAATTTGGACCTCCCAACTGAAATCACGAAAGCAAGAAACTTATTAATGTTTGCTAAATTTAGTACATATATTGAGGAATGAAATGTTTAAGTGTTGACAACGTTTGCGTTACAGGCATTATTAACTTTTCTTTTTTATTTCATCAATAACCTCAAATCCCCCGGTGGCATTCAAATTCCGTGTCATCCAGCACTAATGTAATAAAATTTAGTTCAAACTCACAAAATATGTACATGCACACGAAAAAAAGAAAAAAACCTTGCATTGACAAGGCAGTCATGGAAGTGAAGAGGAAGTAGTGATGCTCCCATGAGTGGCTCACTTTTATATGTCTTATCGAACAACTCTTCTAATAGTTGGCAATGCCTGTGCACACTTTCTGCGACAGAAATTAGGATTAAGCTGTGCACTTGTTGTAATGACAGCAGCAGCAGCAGCTACCAAAATATACGCTAAGAAAGACTGAAAGCAGCCCTATAATATGATTTGGTATGATATTAAATCTAGTAATTTTGTTAAATTTCAGTGTGACATGCATTGATAGGGCGACTATCACACCATTTGTATTGGTTCCTTCCATTTATGATACTTTAATCTCAAAAAGACTTGATATAATATTATTGTAGACCGAATTCTCCATTCACAGTCGGTGCAGTCAGTTCCGGAGAGTTCTCACTAACGATTCAATTAACTGTGATCAAGCACGTGAACAACATTTGTATATTGGATGTTTATTGAAGACTGTAATCGCCTTTTTGAACTAAACTATAGTTTACATAACGATGCGAGGGTAAAAGTCTTAATCGCCCTGTCAGGTTGGATTGAATCAATGATGTTTTCCCTTAGATTGCTTTTTTATTAGGAAGATTTTACGACAAATATCATGGTGTTGTTTGCCTGGTATTATTTGAAGCTTTTTAATATCATCCCATGCAGATTCCCTCCATTATCAGGCTAATTATGTAATTTTTTGTCATCCTCTCTTCTGTAAAATATTGAGTTTTTACCCTTTTTGTGGTTGGGACTTGAAACCCTTCGAACGTAGCCATAATTTCCAATTACAGAAATTGCTTCCTCTTCTTTACAACAATCTTCAAGTATTTAATTGTAAAATCTTTAATCCAATTGTGTTTATGTGTAAGATCACGAGAAAAGTTTAAATATATTAATTTGAATTCAATTCATTTAATAATTATATTATATTAATTTAACACTATTATTAATTGAATAAATAAATTATAACCATGTTATTTATTTAATATTTTTAAATTTATTTTTATGATATTTATGTAAATATAATAAAATATTTTTTAAAAAATTAATAAACATAACTATAAATTTTTAAATTAAAAAATTAAATAATAAATAAATTAGCAAAATATAATTACTCAAATAATTAATCGTTTAAAAACTATAAATAAAACTTAAAATAATTATTTATTATATTAGTTCATATCACTCGTTTAGTTATTATAGTTAAAGAAATATCTTCTTTTAATAAGAGTTTTTATACGTTTAACAATAACATTTTATAGAAATTTATAATTTTTATAAATAAATAGATTTTTTTTTACGAGAATTTTCAAATATTTAAGTATAAAAATTCATAGTTATCGTAATTAAATAAGTCTCTCTCTATTTTTTTTCTCTCTTTTTTGGGAGAGTCCTAAAATGTGAGAATATGATATTTATTTTTGAGATAGTTAAATATTAATAATTTTATAAGCTCGTTGTTTATAGATTTGGGCCTTTTATACCTTTTATTATGGATTCATCAACATTTGTTTTGTGGGCTTGAGCTCACTATCAGTTTTAGTTTTGGGCTTGAAGCCCTTTAATAATTTTATTTGTAGGCATGGATCCTACAATTGAACTGTGCAACTCAATGTATCAAAGGATTGATTAATAGTATTTGATTAGATGGGAAATTGGTTGATTTCATTAATTTAACAACTGATATCAAGGTTTAATTTAACAAGTAGCTAACTTCTGGGAGAGATAGATATGTAAAGAAGAATGCATCTCATTGGTTAGAACAACATCAATAAAGTTTTGTGCTTGAATTCTATTAACTTTCTTACACTGAATTCGATTATTGGGTTTTAAAAAAAGGTTACGGGAAGGCAATATCGCAGCATGTAAATTGAATGAAGGTTAATACTAAAATAAATTAATGAAATAAACTTAAATAACAAATTTTAGAACTGTTTATAATATTATCATAATCAATAGATAACGACGACTAAGTTGCCGTAAATTTGATTGAATAACGTTAATAAATGGCATCAATTCAAACAAATATACTTTCCAAATTTTGATCTTAAAAGGAAAAAAATAAATAGATGAGAGCAAAGGAAAGAGAAAAAGGAATGAAATTTGAATCTTGGAAGTCTTGAAATACAAATGAAGATGCTGCAATGTTTTTCCGAAGCAAATCTTGAAAGCTTATTTGTTGGGATTGTTGCTCATAGCTGATCGATGGCATAGTATTTACGACCTTGTGGTGGCAAATATTCTAACTACATGTACAGAGAATGGACGAAGGTTCATTGCTGGAGGAAAACCGCTGCCAACTGTAGGAACTAATTGATTAGGTGCCCATACATAAGCACACTAAATGATTCGATTTCTAATTCTATATCTACGTATGCACGCTAAAAAAAAGTAATTTATTAAAAAAAATCATAATTATAAATACCAATAAATTTATACAAAATAAAAATATTTTCTTATTATTAGTTTCATTATATTGAATCTTTTTTTATAATCTTATTTAGTAAGATCACCTCGCCTTAACATGTTAAAATTCATTTAACAAGTTTAGTAAAATTTTCTTATTTGATACCATTGAATTTTCTTCAATTAGCATGAATTTTTCTCTTTAAAGTTGTCTTTTATATCTTGTAAACAATAATATCAAAAATGTCTTAATAACATTTAAGAAATTTAATCTCTAAGATTATCAAAATATAAATTACAAGTTCATAATCTTCACCAAAGTATTTTTACTTTAAAACATAGAAGAAAATTTGAACTTGGAACATAAGAAGGGAAGCAAAAACTCACTAGGCTCTCTCTATTTTGACATGAAAGAGGGCAGCCACACAATTGAAAATATTACCTATTTATAGTGAAACCCTAAGCCTTATTTGATTATAATTTTTATTTTTTAAATCTAAAAGGAATAGATTTTACCAAATAAGAAAGACTTTATTGGTTAAATATGTCTTAAAAGTCCTTCGTATTATCAATTTCAAAGATACATTGTCTTGTTTATATATTTATTTAATTATTAAAACTATTTCCTACATAAATTATATTGAATAGATAATAATATTGCATGGTAGACATATTTAATATCTTCGGTGAATGTTATTAGAAAATATTAGTATGAGTAATAATAAAAGTCACATTATTAGGACATTAATATGAAAAAATAGTTAGAGCATGACTAAATGATAATAAATCATATGGTAATACATATAGTCAATAATTTATCATATAACCATATTGGTGTAGGATATAATTCTTTGACTTGAGATATTATAACTGAATTTAGTGTAAATATACGTGATTCATATGGTGTATAAGTACAAGACTAATTACGTATTATATGTTAAAACCTATTTAATCATATGTTGTTCATATTAAAAATGAATAATAGTCAACATGGGATCCATTGGCTCAATATAAATATAGGATTGAAGTATCTACTAACTTTATTTTAATTCGAGTTCTTAAACAAATATCAATAAATACAAAAAAATTCATGATGCCGAATTCATAACATCTTGATTGATAATTTATGTATATATCAATTTAGAGTTTTGACATTTTATGAATTTTTACTTAATTAGAATTGGACAATAAAAGAATATTATCAACATAGTATGTACAATTTGGATGCGTTTAATGAAGTGTTAGTTCATTATGTTTTAAAGACTATAACACATTAGTAGATGTTAATTTTAGTTGTTGAATTTTCTAAGTGTTCAGATATGAAGAGTTTATAACTAATTCACTAGTAATTTACAGTACATCTATATAGTCACACTGATAATTTAATGTAATGAGAGACTTTTTTGAGAGAAAGAAAAGTATTATTTATAGAAAGCTAGCACTTTCTGAAATAATATAATGGTTGAAATAAATATATAAAAATATTATTATATATATATATATTATTTATGGTTCTTTAAAGTGTTTAAAGAATTTATATAATTTATATATTCTTTTGTAATTTATTGTAAATTGCATTACATATTGGATAATAAAAATTATTAAAAGGCTTAAATAAGAATTTCAAAAGTATAAAGACTTAAATGTAGTAAATGATAACTATTGAATAATTATCATTATGTCCTTGAAGGTATTATTAATTATTTGCTTAATGGTTAAGTAAATAATTTTGTACAAGTGTAAAGGCTAAAGTACAATAAGTGATAATTATTGAATAATTACTATTTTGCCATTAATTTATATTTATCTATTAGTTTTACTTAAAGGTTAAGTTCGTAATTATGGACAATGATAAGGATTAAATAATAAATAAATGTATTTATTAAATAAATATCTCAATTATTTAATTTAAAAATCAAGCAAAGTTTTAAAATGAGGTATTGTGTCGTTATTTTTAAAAGTTGAAAAGGAAAAAAAAATAAGAAAAGTGCTCTCTCTTTTTATTCGTCACTCTCTTTACAATTTGGATGCAATATATTGTTAGGGTTTTATAGATTTGAAACCATTCTTCATCAACTAATCAACCTAACAAGGTAAAAAGCTTATCCTTGATTGGTATTTTATACATATATTTGATAGATGTTCAATATAAGCATGGGATGCTTATGGTGTTGGCAAATTTATGGATTTGTTGCATGTGAGGCCATAGAATCCTTTCATTTCTTCTAGTTAAAACTTTTGTTTTCAGAACAAATTTTCTTTCCTTTTAGTTGTAGAATTGTTTAACTTAATTTTTCTAATTATGTTTGAAGTCCATAAGTAACTTAAATATAACTAAGGAGATTTACATATGAAGAATAAAATTTGAATATACTAGTTATAGAGATGACATCAGTTGGCATTATTCTAAAAATATATTTTTGTTGCAACATAATTGTGTCATAATGAGCCCAAAACTTGGCCCTCATGGCTTTGTTCTTGAATATGAAGATAAGGACTTCAAGCCTCTAGCCCAAAAGATTTTGTATTAGTTAGGAAAAGGTTGAACACCTATAAGCACAACCTTAAGCTTAACCCAAGTGAAGTAGGCTATTAAAATCTATCTTTTTTTAGGGCTCCAATATTTTGTTGACGCGTTTTTGGTTGGCAAGCTAGTTTTGCTACTATTTTGTGTAACTTATTCTAATTAGCATAATACTGTTCTATTTTATATAGTTTAAGGTATCACAACAAACCCAAAGCTAGTTTTTTTATGGTTTTTGAAAGAGTGTTGCATCAACACTCTTAATTTTGATATGTATTTCGTAGATTGAGCACTTTTAAAAATTTAAAACTATAATTAAAATTTTAAACACTCCCTAGAGAGTTTCTAGAATATTAATATATAGCATTTGATAATCTACAATTCATCTAGTAACTTAAAACTATGTACATGCTTCTCATATTCACACAGATGTAAAATTTTATAATAATTTCTCGTACTCATAACTTAAAACTAGCAGTGAACTAATGTCTAATAGATATTTATATACAATAAAAAATTTAAAAATATAAGATAAATAACAAATTTTTTTTTCAAATTTAACTAATATTGCAATAAGTGATATTCAAGGGATTTTAAAATAAAATTTCATATAAAAAATCACAATGTCAAAAAAAGAATTTCATTTATGTAACATTCTCAAATTCATGTGTTATTTGAATACTTTAATGCATGTATTTTTATTGTATGTTATTAATTATTTGAGTAGAGAAATATAGAAGAGAAGCTTTGGAAACATGTTGGGAGAAAATTTAGAGAAAACGGGTCCAAATAATGATAAAGGGCAAAATTATCATTTAAAAAAATAATAATTAACAAAATTAGAAACTAATGAGTCAAAATTTGTATAATAGATATTATTAGAGAAAAGGAATGGTTGAATAAATATAAAATAGAAAGAATTGCATTTTTATTGAAAAATGGCAATTTTGGTGAATAGGGTAAAATTGTTATTTTGTCAAGGGCTGAAAGGGTCACGCTAGAATTTGGCCATCCATAAATCTTCAAAATATTGTTAGTAATATGTAGGAAAAGATGAAATTTAATTTGGACAAGAATACTCTTGAAGAAGTGAAAATGACCAAAATAATCAATTTTATTCATTAGGGGTAAAATGGTTATTTTATAAGAAATTTGAAAATTCTAGAACATTGAAATCCAATGGACTAATGCGGAAAAATCTGGAAATGACTTGGGTGCATCCATAATTATTGGTGTTTAAATACAATTGTTAAAATTTAGGGACCATTATATAATTAAGGAAAGATTAATGTATAAGTGTATGTGGATTAATTCATTTCATCATTATCAACTCTCCCATCTCCCTCTTTGCCGAAAATCTCTCCTTTTTTTATTTTCTTTTCTTTAATTCATAAAAAGCATAGGAAATCTAGAATTTTTTAGTTTGCTCAAGAAGAAAAAGTTGGTACATAAGGTAAGTGCTCTCTTTTGATATCTTTTTTGCATTGATTCATGGTACTTTAATTTTTGGATAATGAGCTTAAGGTGTATTAATGTTGAAAATTGGTAAAGAAGAAGGAAACAAAGCTTAGAAGTGTGTCAGTTTGCGGAATTTTTTGCATTATTAAGGTAAAAAATGTAAAACCTTAATTTTTGGTAATTTAGAGTTTTATGATTTGTGATAATTTTGATGGGTATGTTGTGTAATGGATGTAGTTGAGATTATGTAAAAAATCGTAAAGAATTTTGGTTATATGTATGCATGTGAATTCGGCCAAAAAGGGTTGGATTAGGGTTGATTAATTCCAGTTGCTTGGTGTTTATATTAATAAAATCATGGAAGTAAAAAATTTAAAAGTGAGTATCTATGTGTATTCGGCCAACATAGTAGGTTTAAGGTTTGATTGTATTTTGGTCATGTTATAATGATTGTCTTAATGGTGTAAGGATGAACTGCGTACGTTATACGTAGATTTTATAAATTTGGTTTGTACAAACTTTTATTTTGATATAGATGTAGTATGTAATATTCTCAAATTTTGGTCATTAATTGTATGATTGAAATGTTATAAGTATTAAACTGCTTATTAGAGGTTTTGTGTTTCGTACTAAATAATTTTATATTACTCATCTTATGGTTAAACTATGTTTAGGTATGTTTAGTCGAGCAACTAATTCAAGCCAATTCTCTAAGCAGTGGCCAGTTGAAGATGTTGAGAATACTGGTTCTTATCGTTGTGAATATATATATATATATATATATATATATATATATATATATATATTGTAAAGATGAATTGTATACGTTGTAGATAGATTTTATAAGCTTGGTTTTTATAAACTTTTATTTTGCTGTAGACATAGTATATATGGTAGAAAATGTTGTTTTGGGGTTACTAAATATTTTATACAAAAAAATAAAATAAAATATTTTACTACTTATATAAAAATTGGGAGTTAGAGGAACATATTTAGGGAATGTTACATTTTTTACGCAGGTAGTGTTGATCAATAATGTAGCGAAACCCTTACCAAATTTTATGAAATTGCTATTTATTTAGTATCATTTCGCTATTTATTTAGTATATTATACTATTTAAATAATTTTTAAAAAATTTTAAACATGTACTGTCTTAATATTATAATTTATTTATTAGAACATTAGGTATAAATTTTCACAATTTAGCTATTTTCATGCATATTTTAGGGGTATTATTTTCAAAGACAGCTTCAATAGCTAGTGTATATAAGTTTGATTCAATACATAATTAATTGGATTAATACGTATATATTCAAAATATTATGTGCATGTTTAAAATTTTAAAAGAAACAAACATTACACTTTTCAATTTTTTAAAATTAAAATTACTTCAAATGTGTATAAATACCTACTTTAATGCACAATAACCAGTAACCAAACTTCTTCCAATTCATCTGTTGTTTGAATATCACTTTTTAACATCAAAACAACAAGTATAAATATTAATTCAAATACTAAATTATTAAATTAATATTTTAAAATTATATCTTTAGTGGAATTGAATTTCTAATAGTAAGATTATTACAATAATTAATATTTATTTTTTTTAATTAATTAATAAATTTAATAGAAATAAAATTAATACAACTATATCATCAGCAAATTTTTTCTTCCTTTTTCCTTTTCTCTTTTTTCTCACTTTTCCTTTCTTTCTTTCATTCTCTCTTGGTTGCTTTTTGTCCCTCATTTCTTATTTTTATTTTTTGGTTTTCAAAAGCAAGACATATACATATGTATATAGCTGCCACTGCTTGAATGAGGAGGTAGCTGCCTGCTTCATGTTGTTTTAATATACATCCAAGTGTTATAGTTTTGTTCTTGACATTAAAAATTTTAAGTCCTTGATTCAAAAGATTTCATCTTAATTATAGAAAAGTAAAGCACTTATAAGCACATCTTCAAGTTCAATTTTAAGTAACTTTGTAATATTACGTATCATTCGAGATTAAATTTATTAATATATTTTTAAATATTTTATTTTTTTTAATTTATACAAATCTTTTTGATTATATACTTAAAATCGTAACAAATCAAGATTTGAGTTCGTTTGTTAATTTTAACGAGATAAAAGGATAGAGTAAATAATATTGTACTAATTGAATTAATTCAATAAGCTATATCCTTTGTTTCTTAAAATTTCGAAAAGTGAAATTAGCTGCTCCTTCAATTATGAGATTTCATGCTTGTCTATCATCAACATGTATTAATAGATATACCATATTGTTTTGGGTTTGGCTCTTAAATAGCAGTTATAGAAGGTTCTAGCAAACCTTTCCTCATGAGGAATTTATCAAACTTTAAATTTAAGAAATTTTCCAACAAGCAAACTTGTTACCCCTTCCAATTCAGAAAGCTATTTCTTTTACTATTATTATTGTTGTTGAATGACAGCATGAAGGAGCAGCATGAATACATTCAATTTTGCCATGCAAGTAACCATTGCATGGCTAAGAACATAAAGCCACGTGTTGATTGATAATTTATAAATATTTTATTTATGAGATTATAGTGAATAATTTTGTAACGATGGATAAAATTTGTAATTGAAAAGTTATAAATTTTTGCAGAAACATCTATAATTCTTCGAGTTTATGGAGCGAGCATCGATTTATTGGATTTTTTTTGAAACATAATCGGAATGAATAGTTATGATCTTTCTTTCAATTTTGGAGAAGAAGGAAGACGAGAGGCAGGAAATCTTTCTTAACAAACATCGTCCCAAGCCCAACTCCTGGCTCTTGAAGGAAGTCTTGGATTTCATTTGGGCACGAGACAACACCTATAAAACATGTCAATCTTAAACCCCGGCTCAACTTTCAAACTCTTTCCATCCTCAACAAATCGTTGAATCATAATTTATCAAATCCAATTCTCATTCATGGTTTTCTGAAATTTAGTGTGGTATGCACATGACTCAAATAGATGATAAAGAAATTAAAGCAACTATTCAATAACTTTGAAAGACTTCAAATTGATTACTCGTGGCATTGATTGGACGTGAAGATAACTCATTTTCCCTTCTTTTAAGTGCATGCGCATGAAATTTAGATTCAAGTAACAATCATCTGAAATGGATGGACAATGGCTAATTGATTATCTGTTTTGATGGTTCAAGATGATTACAGTGAGGCTTTCTCTTTCACAATAATGCCGGCTTTTCTTTTCTAACAACATTGATAGCTTTGGGACAACTCTAATTTGATTTCTCTATCCAAAACTGAAGTTTTGTGCATCTTTAGGTCATGCATGTGTTCAGACATTTTTAATATTGGAATTATTACGGTTGTTAAGAATATTTATTTATTTAATTAATATTTTAATAAAATAAAATATATAAATACGAATAATTACAAAATATTTTATTTTAATACTTGAGTATAAATATAAATATCAGTGATTTAATATATTATATTCATAAACATATACAATGATTGCTCCAAAGTTATATAATTAAACAAAATTATATTTATTAACTTCTATTATTTAAATTATAATTAATATCTCCAAATCAAAGATACCATTTTAGGGGGCGAGGTATAGAGATCAAAAGAGCCGCAGAATAACCCACTCAGCATATGAATACACAAAGAGAGGTTATTGGAAGCTTTTCTAGATTAGAGGGGAAGAAAAGAGAAGTGTTTTTTTTTAGGGGGCGAGGTATGGAGATCAGAAGAGCCGCAGAATAACCCACTCAGCATATGAATACACAAAGAGAGGTTATTGGAAGCTTTTCTGGATTAGAGGGGAAGAGAAGAGAAGTGTTTTTTTTTAATTCATTTCACTCCTCTGAATCTAACAACCTATTATTATTTCTGACGAATAATGTTTTAGCCTACCATGCTATAAACTACCAACTACTATTAATATTTTACAGAAAATAAATTTACCAAAGTTGTTTAAAGAAACCAACAACCGGAATATGATGAACGGTGTTGGGGATATGGAATAAGATCAATAAAGGAGTGTCTCTCTACTTTATTGAAATATGTTGAGAGAATTAAAAATTTACCTTTAAATTCTGCATCAATACTAGTTACTTTAGTTTTATATTTACCATTTGTATATCTACTTAGTTTTTCTAAATTTCTAGGATCTTCTTTATTAGGCTTCCATTTTAAAATTCCACCCCGTCCTTCTAGACTATCATCTGTTTCTATTAAAAAGAGGTAACACAGATAGTTTCAGTCAAAACTTCAAAATTTAATTTAAAATTAATATAATATCAAGTTTCATAAGAACAAATATTTCAAAGGCATCACTGCACAAGTACCCATTTAAACAGATAATTAAGAAAATCTTACTTGAAAATTGAAAAACATCTAATCGGAGCTAGAAGAGTGTTCACTATCTGGAGTGCTGCATGATTCTACTAGGAGACGTGTTGGCTTCCAATAGTTATCATTTAGGACATGCAATCAAATCTAAAATAATTAAGATTAGGTTTGTATAGTAATATTATCAATAGATGTAGGTTAGGTTATGAGTTTGACAATAGCACCCCGTATGCATTTATTAACATCTAAGATTATCGATGATTTATTTTAAAAAATTGTCATAAGATAACGGTAGTTAGTTTGCATACAAAATTAGTTTTTGTTGAGCAAACAATTAATCATTTAAGATAATAATAATAGTTTGATAAGATCAGAATTCCAATTCTAAGGAAAGAAAAGGACAACTTTTTGCAATTTGATAGGGCCAGTGGGTTTTCGTATGATGCCTAACTTGGAAAAATTTGTACATTTTGCTTTGGAGGCAGAAAAGTCAATAACAAAATCTCTGACCAAGCTGGATTAGTTAAGGGAAAGAAGTTGTGTATATCAAAATCATTGTTGGACCAATTTCCATTTACTGTTATATATGCAAATTGTGGTTAAAGATGTGTTATCTTAAGTTGTAACACGATCAAAACTTACTCCAGTAGCATCGTGATAGATTAAGTTGAGACACTTATTGTCAATTTCTAGGTTTTATCTTCTAAAGCTGCCGACACTTGTGAAAAGAATATAGAACTGTTGATGTCAACAAATGAACCAATTGGAAAAGGAAATCTATTGTTTTGCATGTCAACTAAATAATTAATTAATTTTTGCCCTTGGATTTGAACCAAAGCATTGGACTGTAGCTAGGAGTATCGAAGTTGCAATTGCATTATATTTTTAGTGTAATCAAATGAAGAAAAAAATTATGGTAACTTTTCTTATTGAATCTAAGCTTTTAGTTAAATATTTTCGCTATGATAATAAATTACTAAAGATTATTTATAAGTTCAATTATTTGATTATTTTAGGGTTTAGGGTTTAATTCTTATTTGACGGTACATGATTTTAGTTTGTTCGTGTGTGTAATAAGATTATATCAAATTATAATAATATTAGTACATACAATAGCAATTATTTGAAGATATGTATATATATATTTTTATGGTCACTTTCTATCTATAGTTATTTCGATTTTTTTTGTATTAATTAATATCTTCTAGAGACATTCACTTTATTTATGTGAGTAAAGTGTACTCAACGGCAGTATTTAAATATTATTAAAATGTTTTTGTGCGGTTTTATATTTTTCAAAGAAAAAATTATCATAATTTTAAACTTTTATTATATATTTTTATACATAACACATAAATTAGAGAATATAACAAAAAAAATTTTAAAAAATATGATATGTATTAATATATTATATATATATATGTATGTATCTGGGTAGTAATTTAATTGCATGACTTATCAACCTTACAAAAACATAGTATGAATTTTGCAAGATTGATATAAAACGATACAATTATTACATGAGTAACATAATATAATATGATATGTAAATTTATTTATAATATAATTATCTATTTAAATAATTATATTATATTAATTTATTTATAATATAATAAATTTTTTTTATAACTTTACGTATATGTATTTTAAAAGTATTTTATTATATTTAAAATTTAAAATAAAATTTATAGTATTTAAGAAAATAATATATAATATATAAATATAAAATTAAATGAGTAACACTATTATAATTTATTTAATTATTTACTAATCATGTCAAATTAGATAATTTTTTAACATAATTATTAGTAAATTAAATTCGAATTAATTTCTTTAAACATGATATAAATATAATTTGATATCAAAAAGTCACAAACTCATACTTGAAAGTTTAATTATTATATTTCAATATATCTATTATAAATTTATATTTTATAAATAAATATAAATATTTTATATAAATATTTTGCCCATTTAATCTATTTATATATAAAATAATTTTAATTATTTTATTTTAAATTAATTTAAATCTATAATTTTGATTAAATTATTTTTTTTAGAAAAGTCCTAAACCGGTAGAACCACCCATGCCTTACTGGATTGACCAAATTGGAGTTGCCTTTTTTTACGTTGGCATCCAATTTGACCTGACCTATAAACTTGGATGGGCTCCAATTCCGCGGACAAAGCCAGGTAAGCCTATTTGACACCCTTAGACATCGCGACATTTGGTTTAAATTTAATGGTAATAATATTCTACACGACTCCCTAATTGATATGTATTCAATACATCTCCTAATTATTTGAATGTTGCAACGATTGACTTAGTAGTCCTAATAATTACAATACTGATAGATAGGGCATGTCTTTGCAGATAAAAAGGCAGATACTTGGCCGATTAGGTTCCATGCATTTGTATCTTTTTATCTTGAAAGTAGATTCCTTTACTCTTGACTATTAACAAAAGAAAAATCAAACTTTATTTCGTCCTCCATTTACTATTCCTAGTCGCCCCTGAAAACAGTTCTTTCTACACTTGCATTTATTATTAATTCAAAAAAAAGTTCTTCCAAGAAACGGGTATTCATGTTTCATAATTACCCGTTAAGAAATTTTCTGATCAATGTAAATTTTGGCTTAGCGTCTTTGGGATGCTTTACTTGTAGAGTATGTTTCCCATGACCTTGACATAACTGAGACTAATGGGCAAATGGCAAGAATTCCAATTTATCTTGATATGTACAGTACTCGGCGAGGACTGGAGGGTTCTCTTCTTGTTTATTAAGATTGAGACGCACGTAGAGAGATCAAAATGACATTGTAAATTGGTCTGACCATGTCTCAGCTGCTAATATTTACTTTTGGAAAAGGTCCATTCAACTTCTAGGTTTATTATTGTCTCTGCATGCATGCATGGCATCTTCACCAGATCCGTGCAAATAATTGAAAAATGTTATATTCATGGACCCATTAGTTTTGACAATATTGCATGCCTTTCTGTTACATCAACATTTTGAACTAGCACTTCATTAATTTCACGACGTCAAGGTATTTTTGGCAATACTTTAATTCGTTATCAATCAATCAAAGTCCCAATTGCTTACCATTTCATTCATTTGATTAATTTCTAGACAGAATTACCAAGCTCATGCATTGACTATTCTTGAAGATTAGGTCACCTGCCAATGCCAAACGCCTACGTTTTTCCCTATATATAACATCTGTTATTCCACCACAATGTATCCTCACTCACCAAACTCCTTTTCCACGGTTAGATTGGGAATTTAACAAAGCAAAATGGCTTCCTTTTCTTCTTCTTTTATGCTTATTTCAGCATTATTCGGGTTTCTAGTGATATTCACAGGGAAATCATCTGCTCAACTCTCCACTAATTTCTACTCTAAAAGTTGTCCAAAGGTTTTCTCTACAGTGAAATCTGCTGTTAAATCAGCAGTATCAAAAGAGCGTCGCATGGGTGCTTCTCTCCTTCGCTTGCACTTTCATGACTGTTTTGTCAACGTAATACTTCTGCTTCTCTCTCTCTCTCTCTATATATATATATATGGTAAAAGACTAGTAGTCTTAATTCCTTAATTATTTATACTAGTTCAAGTTCATTCTCATCAATCCGAAAAGAGTAAGGTTTTCTTGAATTTACAATGTTTTTGTTGTCTTTAAATTAAACATTAACTTAACACTAAATTTTAATTAAAAAATTCACTTATTTTATGGCTTATATTTAACTTCAAGTTATCTCACTGTAATTTTAAAATCACAAAGCTTAAGAAGGAAAGAATCGGGGTTCATTGAGGATACTAATAATATATTAACACATACATACATGTACATGCTCAAACATATGACTGACTATATTTTGGTTTTGGTGAGCATTGATTAGACTTTGGGCATCGACAACTGTTAACTTTTGTCTTGTATAGACTTTTAGGTACCAACAAGTTTCATAAACACCTCCTCATGATTAACGTATTCAAGAGCTAATTAACCATTATTTATTATTTATTATTTACAGGGGTGTGATGGGTCAATTCTGCTGGATGATACATCTTCTTTCACTGGTGAGAAGACTGCAGGTCCAAACAACAGATCAACAAGAGGGTTTGAAGTTGTGGATAATATCAAATCAAAGGTCGAAAAGGTTTGCCCCGGCGTCGTTTCTTGTGCCGATTTGTTAGCCATCGCAGCTCGCGACTCCGTTGTATCTGTAAGTAATTGCTTATTTTCTACAATTAACTTTCAACATTAATTAATAATACTTAATATTATTGCATTCAGCTTGGAGGACCAAGTTGGGATGTTAAAGTGGGAAGAAGGGATTCAAAAACAGCCAGTTTTTCAGCAGCCAATAGCGGTGTAATCCCTCCTCCCACTTCTACGCTCAGTAATCTCATCAACAGATTTCGGGCTAAAGGTCTCTCTGCCAAGGACATGGTTGCTTTGTCTGGTATATTTTAGATAACTTTCAACTCCAATTTTTGTAATTTCTTTGTTATCTGACGATTTAATTTAGAAAAAAAATATATCAAGATAACATTTTAATTTTAATAATTTTCAAAAATATCCAAATATTTTATTTTTTAATGGTATTTTTTTTGTTATTTTCTAATTTCTTTCTTACGTGATGGTTTAATTTAGAAAATATATATTTATATATAAACACCTTTAAAATTTAGTTAAATGTATACTCCATTAAAATAAATATAAAAAAAGAAAAAATAATTCGGGTCATTAACTACTTAAAAATTATTATAATTAAAAAGAATTATAATAATCACAATAAAATAATCATCTAAATTAATAAGAAATTCAGCAAGCGAGTTCGTATCGATGATATTTTGAAATGATTATGACTGAAATGTACATGTGAACAAGATTATAAGAAGTTATATGTCCATTTTTCTTTAATCATTTATTAATTTGGGCAACATATATGTATAGGATCGCACACAATTGGGCAAGCAAGGTGTGTAATCTTCCGAAATAGGGTGTACAATGAAAGCAACATAGACAGTTCATTTGCTAAGGATAGGCAAGGGAATTGCCCAAGAAGTACAGGCTCAGGAGATGATAATTTAGCACCATTAGATGTTCAAACTCCAAATTCATTTGACAACAAATACTACAAAAATCTCTTAAAGCAAAGGGGTCTTCTCCACTCTGATCAAGTTTTGTTCAACGGGGGATCTACTGATTCGTTGGTTAGCACATACGGCAGTAATTCTAAAACATTCAACAATGATTTTGCCTCTGCAATGATCAAGATGGGAGATATCAGTCCCCTCACTGGATCCAGTGGTGAGATCAGGAAGAATTGTAGGAAGCCAAACTGATCATCAAGCATAATTATTAAAATTTAAATTAAAATGCTTTTGCTTTTTGTCCATCCAACAAATTTATTGACTTTATTCTCTGTGTTATTTTTGTATTTTTGACACACAAGTGTGCTTAAGTGGAAGTTTGATTTACGTTGTTGTTCCGATGGTTGTTTTGAGAAATAAGAAGCTCGTTTTGACAGAAATTGAATTTTTTTAGTTATAATATTTAACTCTTTTGATAAAAGAGAATCCTAATATTTTGTTTTATTTCTAAAAATCAAAACTTACAATTCAAAAAAAATGAAATTCCAATTAATTATAAATCTTAAAAATTTCAAAAAAACTGAATGATCATTCAATATAAATCAATCCAATGATCTACAAACAGTAAAATACTATCTTAAAAATTAGAGTTTGCAGTCTTAAATTCATTATGTACATATAATATTGTTACAATAAGGTCGGTATATTTTACAATTCTAAATTTGTAAAACAATAGTCGACATTTTTTTTATTTCTAAAACCGTAAATATAATAAATAAAATAAATTTAAATTTTAATAAAAAATTTTAGAATGTAAAATGAAAATTTTCAAAGTTGCAACCAAAAAAAATTGCAATTTACATTTTTATGTACCATAATTCTATTCATATACAATAAATTAACATTTAACATTTCAAATTTTGACTTTACATACCAATTTTAGGCTTTAGCAGTTTATCTAGAATGGCATTTTGTCAAGTGTAACAACCAAAGAGTGTGGCTGTGTGATTGAAATCAATCAACTGTTATTCCAAGTTGAGCTGGTCTTTCTTATTTGTAAACTCGCACGAATATGGGCCAATCTGAATAACCCAATGACAATTGATAATTGATTAAAGCTGAACACCCAATTAATTAATCTAGTTTCAAAGTGTGCAATCTAGATTCGACTTCCATACATGTGGGCTTCTCACATCTGTCCACCAGATTCAAAATCATCCACTCTTGGAGGTAGACATCTCCCTTTGTAATGGGGATGAAAATAATTGAATATGAATTTAAATTTCTCAAATTAGCAGAAAGTTTATGAGACTAATTACATATTTTGTGGATAATAATTGCTTTTGTAATGGAGATGAAAATAATTAATTCATTTTCTTTTGTAGCAAAAGCAATAGGTTAAGAAATCGAATCTCTGAAAAAAATTGTTTAATTTGTATTTGTGTATGCATATGCATATGAGATGACGTGGAGAATGTGATATAACAAAAAAAAATTCAAATTTTTATAAATTATTTATACTTGTTTTCATAATAGAAAAAAAAATTTGCAAAAAAAGTTATAAATTTAAAATAATTTACAAAACTTTGAATTTTTTTATAAAAATTCAAATAAAAAAAATTATAACGTGAATGGGTGTGATACAGATTAAAATAAAAAAAGAAAAGGAAGGTACACCAAGTGAGGAACCTATTTGAATGATCCTTTTCAAAATTATCAGTTTAGATTTTTCAAACCTGGAGCTTTCTGGCATTTCCTCGTTTAAATTTGTCGGAGAATCCATGAAATCTTACTGGGGAAACTCACATTACAACCTAGCTTGAGAAGACTTTATGAACAGCATTGAGCTGTCCTTGGTTAATCTACAAGTAATTAATTGTTTACTAGCAGCGTCATAAGTTTACAACTTCGTAGGGTTATGGTCAAAGTTCTATTCCTCTTCATAATTTAAACCAAACCCATGTGCAAATCTGTGGCAGTTTTGTTTCTTTGTAGAGGTTAAAAGAAATGAAGTCTATAAATGATCATTAAAGAATCATTTGCTATAACTTCTGGGGTTGCTCATTACAATTAAGCAAATAGAATTTGATTGTCGAGTATTGACATACAAAATTAATTAATTAAATCCAATACAAAGTCTGTCAACGCCACATAAATGCTCTCTCAGTTAAAAATATTATATAAATTCTGCCACTATTAAGCTAATACGACCTTAATCTGTTTTTTAATCTAACTAGATGAAGTTGTCCAGCTAGCTAGAATTCCTTGCTTTGGCATAATGATATTCTTATTTTATTGGGAGATGAAGTTTGGAGAATTGGCTTTTGTGAGAAGAAGTGATTGAGAATCACAGACGCTAACTTATTGAAAAAGTTTGGTGAGTATGAAGGGCAAGCCAATTGAAATACCAATATTTCAAGAAACCATGGCGTGAAACTAAAATTCATTGCTATTGTATGTACTGCTCTTGATAGATTTCTCCTAATCATAATAATAATTATATGTATATTATTTCGTCTCCTACTGAGGTTGAGATCCACACGCTAAGGAAATCCAAGAAATCTTACGATGTGAACATTTTAGGCATATATCTTTGACCATTGAATTATTCCCACTAAAAAAAATTATGCAAATGGGCAAAATGACCCAACTAATATATATATATATATATATATAATATATATATTGTCACAGATACATATGGTGAATTTATAAAGCAATGGATAGTATTTGTGCTCATCGAATTATAGGTATTACATGGAATCACAAAGATTTATTACAAGGGAAAAATTGGAAAGAAGAGAAGATGAAAGAAAAGAAATTAAAGGACGAATACATACAACGAAAAGGGTATTATTGAATGAATAACTACATTGCAAAATATGGGCGTTGAGATGGGCACTAATGAAGTTATACATATATATATATATATATGTGATGACTAGCATTGTCAATAAACTCATGCCAAAAATCAATCTTTAGATTGGGAGAATCACAAGTACCATCATAACTTTACTTTTTGTCTCTCCCAAGTTCCTTTGTGTATATGATGACAGCATTGTCAATAAACTCATGCCAAAAATCAATCTTAAGATTGGGAGAATCACAAGTACCACCATAACTTTACTTTTTGTCTCTCCCAAGTTCCTTCAAACAAGTTTTCAGATCCTAATATTTCAACGGCACATACAAACATGGAAAGGAAAACTTATCATAGACTTAAAACTCGATTCAGTCAAAGCAAATATATTCCTCCCACGTGAAACCACCGATCTTGGACGGGTGAACATTGCTGGAAAATAAACAGTAAGCAAATCTACCATTGCCCCTTTTTGTGAATTGGGCTGTTCACATTCAAGGAAAGTTTTCAAAAATAAAAGATGACAACAAAAGCAGGTAGCAGATCATAGAAGTATTGTTAGCAAGAAAGAATAAAGAAATGACAAACTTGAATCATTAATTAACAATCTGGGACTCGATATTGCTTCTTGTTAGTCTTCTCCTTTCTTGTACCACTTGACAAAAAAATAGTCAATCTATCAATCCCAGTAAATACTTAACTTCTTTCTACTTCTATCAATCATGATTCATTTAAAGTCCCAGAAAAATGGATTCAGATGATGATCTACAAACTAATCATAGTATGGAACAATATTATCACTTGTAATGGAGCTACAGCCTGTCGTGCTGGTAGCCGGTGTGTATAGAGAAGAAATTGAAGACGAAGAAGATGAAGAAACGACAATAGAAGGTGGTGGCGGCAGCGGTGGCGGAGGCGGCTGCGGTGATGGTTGAGGATGAGCTGTAGAAAGAGACGGCGATGATGCAGCAGTTGAAACAACCCCAGCAGAAATCAGACGATTACCAGAAGCAATAATAGTACTGGCAGCTTCTCTATATTTGTATTTCAGAATCTCAGACCTCACTGCATTAAGTTCGACTTGTAAAGATTGAATTTGTTGCTGCAAAGCCGAAATTGCTCCCATGCAACCGTAAACCGGATCTCTAAGCCTCAAGTTTGCTTCAAAAACCAGACTATTTGCAGCATCAGCTCTTTGGCTCTCTGGCACCTCCTACACAATTTATCAAATGTATGCATAGGGCATTTCATGAAGAAAAACAATAGTCATGGGAAAGGAAATTAGGGTTTACGTACCATTAACATCTTGGAAACATTGCTGGCACCGAAGACCTTGTGAACAGCAGCAAATTTTTGGGGTTCATGAGGTGAGAAATACGGAGAGAAAGGGCATTCTTCAGCACATCTTCTCCTCAATAGTTTACATGCAGCACAAGGTGTAATTGTGTTCAAGTTTCCGAACATTCTTCTTCCCATTTGAGAACTTGACACAAGGCTTTTCCTCTTGATTCTTTTTCCTATCTCATCATCAAATCTCGCCCTGTCAAACAACAAGATGAAATTATATTGGGATTCATTTGAAAAAAATATAAAAAAAAATAAAACGAATGTTGTGGTTTGCGAATAGATTATACCTGTCTCTGGACATTCAAGCATGCCAATGGACCAGAGGAGGTGGAGAGAAAGGAGAGTTTGTAAGGAAGAAGGTAAAGATGAAGAAGTGCTTTAAAGGCAAGTTAATCCAAGGGAGTAGTAGTCAAAGTTTATTTCAAGAAACAAACAAAATGGATTGAAGAGCGAATCTGCAGATTTTATTATAGTAAATGTTCAATTTAAAGACAAAAATAAAAATTACATTTTCATCTTAAAGTATGTTGAAAATATACTTTCTTCCAGTAAAATATTAAATTTGTACAAATACCCTGGAAAAATAAATAAATACATAAAACTCCTTCAAGATTTTAATTGAAATATTATTGAAGACCAAACACAGTTCATTTTAAAGACGACATTTCAGTTAAATTAGCTTATTTTATAAATTAAAAAAAATTACATTTGTACACCAAGCGGAATTGAATTTAAACACGCAAAATTTTTTTAAAAAAAGTAATAATTTTGCTGATATATGATTTATTAAATGATAATATTTTCAAGAAACATGTGAAGAAAAAGAATAATTTTGTCATCACAATCAACAAAAAAAACTACATTTATCTCATCATAATCAACAATTATATTTACAGATCCCTAACCAACACTAGTTTTAAAGAGACATTTGCTATTTTTCCAAAGTTTAGGTAGTATTGGTACTGGTTTTAAACATTTAAGAGAAATTACGGTGATATTGTACTTCTAGGGAAACGATTATAATTATTCCAATAAAAGAATGAAGGAGAAAAAGGAAGGATAGATAGACAATAACTAAGATTGCATTTAGGAGTTATTCTTGAGAAGGAGAGAATGCCTAGCTAGCTTCGGCTTGCCCACGTGAGTGTCCTTGGGGCTATTCTGTATTTGACGTAATGGTTCAATTAATGCAGCTTGGCCTTAGTGGTTTGTGATCTGTGAATGACTTAGAACGGATAATTGCTTGGTGGTGCTGCTGCTGCTGGTTTTCTATCTTTCGTTTGGTTCATTGTACTTGTTACTTGATTCCGTGTATATTGATTGTTAATATGAAATAAATTTGCATACACTGAAGCAAACCCAAATCCTGATTATTTTATTAATTGCGAACCATTTTCTCAATTGAAAATGAAAGAAAATAGATATCAGAAGGAAGAAATCTCGAACCCGATGTCATACCTAGAAACTATGAAAATGAACGAGTGTTTGCATATTTGACAAAGGCCTCTTCGGAATATGCCTCTGTCTTCGAGCAATCTTTCTCTTCTGTCCATTGTTTTCTTAGCAGATTTGTTTAAACATCCAAACTTTTAGGTGGACTAGTTTTCAGCAGACAGTTCTCTCTCTTGTGAAACTCAGATTTTCCCTACCTTTTTTTTTACTTGGATTTTCTAGAATTATAAAACGATTTATTCTTTTATTTTATCCGTACATTTTTTAGAAATATAAAATATTTATAAAAATAAAAATAAAAATAAAAATCGAAGAACTTCACCTCCTCTCTTTTAATTAAGACGGTGCATAAATTTTTACTAATATCTTAACTTGATTAAGATTTAATTTCATACATATTACGTTATTTAATGCAAAATTTAAAATAATTGACATGAAAAAATATAAAATATAAAAATTAAAATAATTAATATAAAAATTTAAAATATATATATAATATAATAATTAAAAAAATATTATAATCAATATAATTAATAATTAAGGATTGTCACTTGTTATTATCTATATGATCTATGGGACGGACTGCGGTGGCTCCGCCGTTGCAATCATGACCCGCATCGCCTCATGGTAGGGGTGATAATTCCCACCACCATCTGCCGACTGCTGCAAAAATTACATATTTAAATTAATATAATTATTAATTTAACAATAAAATATAATAATATCACATTTAAATTTAAAAATTTTTACATATGAATTTATTTATAGTACGATTAATAATTTAAGATCATTATATTATAATTACTTATTTATAATTTAATATTTTTATTTTATATTTTTTAAAAAATTAATTATAATTATCACGTTTTTAAAAAGTAATTAATCATATTTAAAATAAATTTTATTAATATTTAAGTATATAGTAATGTAAAATTATAAATATATATATTAAACGAGTAATAGAATAAAACATATTTAACGTTGCAATCGAATATTGTATTATTAAATTTTCGTTCCAAATATTAAATAATGTTGAACAGTCCACTACACCAAACACACTTTTAATGTTTAATCAAACCGATATTTATTTGTAAGTAATTATATATATATACACGCACATGCATATTTTATTTAAAAAAAAATCGTATTAATTTGAATAATTTATTTACCTTTTGCTATAATTTATATAACATATTTTGGATTATGATCATATAAGAAGTTAAATATATCCCATTAATCTCCAAACTTACATATTAATGAAATTAAAGCAAGCATTTGAATCAAAATCTTAATGAAGTATACATATTTGTTTTTCATTGAGATATGGAACAATCCATGAGTTGTAGTTTGACCCATATTTTGAGGCTTAGAAACCGCAGCACTTGACACGTTTCGTTCCATATCAAACACAACTTTCTTTGTCATTTCCTTTAAAACAATTGCTTAAAAAATACACCGACTTTTACCATAATTATGTTATGTTATGTGTATGACAATAATTATTTGACCAATTCATGCTTCGAAATCCTGAAATTAGTGTCTCTATCAAGCGACGGTCTTTTAAAATACATACAAACGTTCGATGTGAAAATCTATTAGTCAAGCTTCTTGTTAATAGTAGCACATATTTGCAAGAGCTTATGCCCTCCAACTACGAGAGAAACCATAATCTTGTTAATTACCGTAAGTCTAATGTCATTCATAACGTAAAAGTCGGGTGAGCTAATACGTAGAAAATTTTATATGAAATGGATAATTTTAAAATGAGCAAAATACGATTAATTTTTAATTTTCAATAAATATCATATATAATAATACAAAAGAAAATTTTAAAAATTAATTGTTAAATAAAAAATAAAATAAATCTCATTTTATGATAAATAAATTTTATTTTATAAATTTTACATGTATTTTTAGAATATTATTATTAAAAATTACGACTTCAAAATAATAATGTATACTTTTTATTCAAATGGTCAACATATTTTTAAAACATTATTCTTAAAAATCATCACTGAATTTAATTTTTTATTGACGAAATTTCACCATAAAATAAAATCGTATTTAAAGTCATCAATACTTAACTAATCATAACTATAATAATTTTACGTTAATATATTTCTCAATTAATAAAAATAATAATATTTTAAATTTTTTTATCAAATTACAAAAAAAAATTTAATTTCTTTCTTCTCAAATAATCACTTTACATGAATTCAACTTAAATACAACATGTGCAATTCAAATTTAATTTGTTTAACTCATCCAAATAAAATTTCTCATCTAAAAATATTCCATCTTGATTCCACGGAGAATTAATTGGATCAATGCATTCATATATTTAGAAAATTCGTACACATAAATTAAATTTAGAAATAAAGTAAACACCATGATTTTAGTTTTTAAAAAAAAACTAAAATCATTCCAATTGCACGCAACCACTTGTTTTATAAAATTCGAATGCCAACTGCTTTACACTTTCACTTTTTTATTTTCAACCTTAGGTCCACCTCCTAATTAGAATTAACAATAAAATTTAATAACTCAAATGATAGCGATTAAATCATTTACTTATAATAATTTTGAAACCTATAATTGAAAAAATAGGTATAACCCTAAAAATAATAAACTAAATTATCCCAAGATTATTAATCAATAAATGTAATCTCGTATTTAGTAATATAATTATAAAATAATAACAACTACATATGACACAATGATTAGTGATTATAAAAATTATTTTTATTTTATCTCGTACTTGTTATTAAAACAACTACAAGATAAAATAAAAGTTAATCATAATTTTTTAATGATGGGGTACTTAAAAAGTGGGGGTGAGAAGAAAATATTTTTGGTGGAATCGAATATTACTAACCACGACATTTTTCTTTTTTTTTAAAAAATATTTTTAATAAACTGCTCATTATAAACAAAATTTCAAGTTAATTAATTTAACTCCACCTACCTAGTATCACAATCCTAACAAAATGATAATAATAATAATAATAGAAAATGAATTTTCAAATGTTTAATTAGATGAGAGAAGGTTAAGGGCAGGTTTAAAATAATTTACAAAATAAGATTTTATAGGCATGGAGTTTTACAATTTGAATTATTGAAATGACATCGGCAAACGAGAGATAAAATAGTTTTCAACTGCAACTCTCTTAGAAGGCAATATAGCCAGGCATGCAGGTTTCCCTTGGCTTGTCTGAAAAAATCATCATACAAGCAAATGACTCGTGGGATTTACCTTCTAGTTTCAAATAAAAGGCTTATATTTTTAGAAACAACATATCATCAATTTCATCACGATGTGAAGGTGTCGGTGTCATTTACCTTGGACAAACATTGAAATTGAAACTCAAGAGGCAAATATTGCAATACTTGAACCCTTATATTCTAATACACACGGGTATACGACTAGGTCAAATTTTTCCACCTGCCCGCCCACAGTTTTATAAGATTGTTTTCAAATTGTATATAAAGTGGGAAGATAGGCATCTTTTAAAATATCAATTTTGCTATGAGTTAACGTGGATTTCATACAAAAATAGCATTATTTTGCACAATTCAACGAGGACTGGCAGGCAGTTGCTTGGCCAATGGAAGCCACCGGCCTCGTAGTGGGAAGGAGCCTTCACAGAACCATTGTTAACTCTTTACCAACTGAATTTAGTGAAGGTCCAAATTAACTGAGATTGAAAAAACCTGCAGATGAGCTGTGGTTAGGGTGAAATTCCCCCCTCAAATTCAGAACTAGATGCTTCTCTTCAAAGTTGTATTGAGGTACAGAACTCAACTACGTATTAAGGGTAAAGTACAGTTTTAATACGGACCGTGATGGTAGTACTGAATTGAGATAAACTGAATTGTACTATGTCTGATGAACATTTAATTTATTTCCAAAATGTATTGAGTTGCAACAATTTATATTTGAAAACATGCAAATGGTTGCATCAAACAATTTCTTCTTATTTATACATCTTTAATAATATTATAAATTATATTATGAACATAAAATTGAGATAACTAAAAAAATATTGATATTAAAATTAGTATAAAATGAATTAGAATTGCCCAATTCATGGCATGCTGGGTTACGTGGTTTGTTTGATTAAATTGAGGATCACGACTAAAGTTTTAATTAATGCTCAGCAAGATGTCCCACCTCGTTTATAATTTTGTGCCATAACGAAATCCTACAGAATTGAAACAGATTAGAATCATACAGAAATTCTAAATTCAATTTAGGGTGATCTCAGATCCATTTGACCAAATTAAGTAAGGAACAATATCATATTTCGTATTTATTTATTAATTTTTCTTGTATTCCTTGTTAGCAATGCCATAATTTTGTAGCATACTGCCGTACTGTAGACTGTGCACTGTAGCTTAAACTCTTCGAATTTACCAAAACCAGATTGTATTGGACAGGAAGCAAAGTAAAACAACACTTAGTTAGCCACACAGGAAACACAAAATAAAACTAGCTTATGAAATTGGTTTAATTAGTACATAACATGCATTGCATTCAGTGATAGACTTTGTTAACAACTAATTGGTCTGTCAATATTAAAGGAAAATGCATGCATTACGTAATCAAACGAGGACCAAGAGTTCATCAGACATTTAAAATAACGACGAGTACTTAATGAGAGTGTCTAAGAAATAATTTGATCAACGATGCTCCGCGACCAAAACACAGGGCGGAAATAGGAGGTGGTTCTTCTTCACGCTCTTCCTCGTCTTGTGCCCTAGAATCAAACAATAATGTAGAGCTTGACATTCCATATCTTCTTCGAAAATTCAATGGCCTTATTGGAGACGACGACACAGAATAAGATGTTGACCAATACTGTGAAGAAGATGCCGAGGACGATGACGAAGAAGAAGAAGAAGAAGCAGGCGATGAAGGAAGATTTGCTTTCCTAGTAGCACGCTTAGAAGAGACAGTGCCAAAAAGATTTAACTTACGGTTTTTTCTAATGGGAGATTTCAGAGAAGTGGAATAGTAAGAAGGTGGAGGTGTTAAAGGAGGAAGAGGGGATTCCCGGAATCGGACTTTGGGCGTACCTGGTTCAGATTCCCATCGGAATGGAACTGAAACTGATTCTCCTCCGTGGTAATAATCTTCCATTGAGCAGAGGTTGTTCCCTGAAATCTCTCTCGTTAAACGTCTCGAAATCTTGCTAGTATTCTTGATTTGCTGGATTTTCTTGGGAGGATCTCCACGCACTACTAGTGAACATTTGAACCCCACGAGTAGTGAATTTCACTTGTGAGCTTTCGCCCAAGTCAGTGGTTTTTGGTAGTATATATGTTGAAGGATTAGTTTGAAGTTATTGACGTCACGGGGGTATTGGGGCATGAATCAGACAAATTACCTTACCGGCTTTATAAATACTTGGGATTGGGCATCTTAAAGTCATATATGGATTGTAAAATGAAACCAAATTATATATAATTAATACACTGTTGAATTAATTATGGTTAATCACGTCTCTTACATAATATATTGTTAATTAAATAAACAAACCAAATGAATCTGTGTCATGTGGGTGCACGAGGCCGCATATGTATTGATTGCTAAAACTGAGGGTGCACCATGTTACATTAGACAAGTAGAACCATTATTTATTTATCAGTAGACTTTGGTCATTTTGATGTGAACTTAGGTATATTTAACCAAAATGTAATTAATAAATTAAAACCGGAATTAATGATAATATTAAACAAGATAATTTTATGTGCAATGACTGAGAATTAGTACAATGCAAGCTAGAGATAAAAGAAGAAGTAAAAGATGTATGGGGATTGATTGTTATTCTTCCTTAAAAGGGCAAACAAGAGGAAAAGCATGGCGATCTTTTGAAGTTATTAAACAGTAGATGATGACTTGCAGTGGTGGTGGTGTATAACAATTGAAACACAGTTGATTTTGATTAAACCACTAAACATAGTTTACCAAGTAATCATACCTGCCTTTCATTATCAGCTATATTCAAATATAATGTAAATTTAACAAAATCTAAATTATTAAATAAATAAATAACAGCCTAGTTAAGAGCTTCCGATCTTACCCTATTATATATCAAAAATTATATAATAATAATTTTAAATAAAAATATATTATTTGTTAACTTAATTTTAAAAATTATATTTTTAAATAAATAAATAAATAATATTAAATACATAAATCATATAATTTTATTAATAAACTAAAATCAAAAAACCCTATCCATTAGTGGTCATTATTTTCTCTACTTTAGTTTCTATAAATGTTGATTATTAGAAGTAATTTCATTTCCACATGAACAACTTAGAAATTGATGATGTGAACACAAATAATTTCATAAAGAGGTATTCTCATAGTACCTTTATATTTCTTAACAGTAAATTAAAACACATACTCCTTTATGCCTTGATAGTAAATTAAAATAACAATTAATTGTTTTTTAATAATCTTTTTCCACTTTTATTTTTAATTTATTTAAAATAAGAAATTTATCTCTTATTTAATAAAATCTCATTTAAAAAATGTATAAATAAAAGTAAACTTGTTTTAAGGACTTTAATTGAAAAGGAAATAGTGAGCTAAGGAATAAATAGGAATTTATTTTAAATAAAATAAAATAATGTATTTTTATTAGACTAAACTTACCTTAATGGGTCTTTGGGGTTGCAAAATGCAAATATTCCAATTGTATTTCTTTATCTTTTCTAATTATGCCTTTTATTTATTTAATTCGCATATATTTACTATGTTTTTTAAATATATTTTTTGTAAAAAGAAAAAAAATTAAAAAAACAATTCTAGTTATGAGCTAGAACTTTATTTATGTTGTGCACAAGTTATCATCTATTCTTTAATATAATTATATATATTTTTTTTTAAAAAAAAGAAAAAGTAATTCTAATCTTATGTATATTTTATTTATTTATTGTTTACAAGTTATTATCTATATGTAAAAATTTATTTATTAGTTACAAATTAAATATATTGGTTATTGATTTTGGCTCATAATTATAACAGAGTTTGGCAACTTGGGTTTAAACCCAGTAAAAAAAACCTGAAAATATGTTCGACTAGACTACAAGGATCACAAAAAATTAAACAACAAAAAGGAAATGAAAATTATGATCTAGTGTTATAAGAGTATACTATATTTTAGACTATGGTAAAATATATATTGAAAAAAAAGTCCATTTTGAGATATGATAAAATAACTAATGTGGGTAGATGTATATGAACACATAAAAATAATTAATAAAATGCTATCAAAATAGTTTTTTTTTAAATAATTAATTTGATTTGTTGTGGCTTGTATGACACTCAAGTTAAAATGAAATCAAATTTAATAGTTGTTGTAATTGCTTTAGTTTGGGTCAATTTCACTAAAATTTGCATAATTTAAATAAAGACGGCAGATAGACTAAATTTACAAGTTCAATATAAAAATTAATGAACTAACATAGTATGTTAACTCATGTAAGTTTAGGCGAACACACATTTTAGGCACGAATAGATAAAATACATGTGTTTAAAGAAAAAATTGAATAATTAATTAAACAATAAAATTTTAAAAATTTAAAAATTAATAATTTATATAATAACGACAATGATTATACAAAAACTCAAAATTAATGATCATGTGATAATTTTAATAAATTAAAAAATATTTAAAAATTAGAAAACAAGAAAAATTTTATGCTTAAATATAGCATAACCTAATAACATAACACTATTTTAATGGATTCATGTAGAGGTTATAGTTCAAATTTTATATCATATCTGAATAATCATGTTATATTTGTATTGCGTCAAAAATAGAGGTAACCTAAATCTCCATTGATTTAATAATTATATCAAAAATTAAAAATCATCAACCATCACAATTATTAGTGTTGTAATTGTGTCATTTGTTTGATATATTTTTTGGTATATTATATATATATGTATAATATTTATGGCATTATACACTCAAATATTATCAAAATTTATACTAAATATAACTAAATTTCTTTTGAAATATGATATATATGACGATTTTTTTAAATGTAAAATATATACGATAAAATTATTAAATCATAAATAAGATAATATTATATAAATTTTTAAATAGTTAATCATGTCATAAATAAATTTGCAAGTTAATTTGAATTTGATATAATTATTAATCATATCATATTATATTATGTATTTAATTATTATATTATTTTATATTAATTCAAATTTATAAATTTTATATCGAGTTGGTGTCGATTTAAAGTGCTTAGTCAAAAATTATTATTACCTCCAAACTCATGCTAGGGTATATTGCTATCAAATTTAATTGTAATAAAATTATTATAATTTTTGTTCTTTTACTTCATATAAACTCATGCTAGGGTTTTATGTCCCTCGTGTTTATAATAATTTTATTTGATAATAAATTTTGTAAAAATATATACTTATTACTTCTTTAATTATATACATTGAAAATAAAAATTATTTGATAATATGCCCTTTTTATTTTATAATTTATTTATATTATATACTAATTTATATTTTAAATTTATTTTAGAATAAGTATTATTAATATTTTGATTATTTTTAAAATAATTTATATTAATTAATTAATAAATTATGATTTTTTAATAAAATATTCTTTTTTTTTGTTTTTGTAAATCACTTAACAAATTCTTTAAATTAAATAAAGAGAAATGAATTAAAAATTTTTTAGACAAATAAATAAATTATAATAAATTTATTTTTTAATTAATTAATTCATAATTAATAGTATATATATATATATATAAATTTATTATAAAATAAAATTATTATAAATTTTAAAATACACAGTCGCTCGCGCGGGCGTGTGTGAGGCCCGTATTTTGAAACTACGTCGTGTTTAAGATTTTGTGTTAATTTCTCGGCCACCCATTTGCGTCTGATCTTGCAGCGCAACGCAAGTCCTTGTTTTCACAAATGTCGCGTGACGGGACCAACCTTCACATTCCCCCTCCCTTTGATTGGAATATTCCGGATCTTACAACTGAGCTCACATTTGCTAACATATATCCGCTCGCAGAATAGAATAGCTGTGATCGTTTGCCTAATGCATCACGATAATGCGACAAAGAAGAAAGTAGGAAACTTTGATCGTAAAACATCTTCTTCATGGTTATCTCTAATTTCTATTCCCTGTAGCAGTTTCGTAACTCTTTTCGACCACCGACTGTAAGGTATTGATTTTAAATTTCCGAATTTCGATAACTATCTTTGAATAGGAGTTGAATTGCTGTCAATTTTGCGGATGGTGGGTAATTTTTAATTTCTTTTTTGGATCTTTTTGGCGTAGATTTCAGCATCGAGCTTGATTGTTCTTGAAATTATTAGTTGAGACGATCTCTCAACGCTTTAGGGAATGCTGAAAGATGTGTTTTTTAAGGGAAGAGAGTTTGGTCGCTGAAATTGCGGCTTTGATGGAATTTCCATTCTTGAATCTTGATGAAATTGGTAATAAATTCGCTATCTGTAATGATAGGATCGTTAGCTGTTATTGTAAAGATTATAAGCTTTGTGAAGACGGGTTGATTGTATGCTTTTGTAAAATTTTTAACATTTGAAGAGTAATTGTGTACTGTGTATTAGAGTCAGAAGCTGTTTGGAATGGATCAAAAGCCAAGTGTGTTGACAGAGAAATATGAAATAGGGAGATTATTAGGGCAAGGAACGTTTGCGAAAGTTTATTATGCGAGGAGTATTAGAACTAATCAAAGTGTGGCCATTAAAGTTATTGATAAAGATAAGGTTATACGGGCTGGGCTTATTGATCAAATCAAGCGAGAAATATCGGTGATGAGAATTGTTACACACCCTAATATTTTGCACCTTTACGAGGTTATGGCCACCAAGAGTAAGATTTATTTTGTTATTGAGTATGCTAAAGGAGGTGAGCTTTTTGACAAGGTGGCTAAAGGGAAGCTAAAGGAGGATGTTGCGAGGAGGTATTTTCAGCAGTTGATCAATGCGGTTGATTTCTGCCATAGTAGGGGTGTTTACCACCGGGATATAAAACCAGAGAATTTGTTGTTGGATGAGTATGAGAATTTGAAGATTTCTGATTTTGGTTTAAGTGCTCTTGCTGAGTGCAAGCGCCAAGATGGATTACTCCACACAACTTGTGGCACTCCAGCATATGTTGCACCTGAAGTGATTAATAGGAGAGGGTATGATGGTGAAAAGGCTGATATTTGGTCTTGCGGAGTGGTTTTATTTGTTCTATTGGCAGGTTATCTACCATTTCATGATTCAAATTTGATGGAGATGTATAGAAAAATTGGCAAGGCTGAATTCAAATGCCCTCACTGGTTCCCTCTGGATGTACGGAGGTTGCTGTTCAAAATATTGGATCCGAACCCGAGTACAAGGATTTCCATTTCTAAGATTAGGCAGAATTCTTGGTTTAGAAAAGAATTGAACCCCAAACAGAACAAAAATGAGGTGGCTACTCAAGATACAGGTGCTTCTGGTTCTCAAGAGAGTAGCAGTATCACTGCTGAGATAACGCAAGAGTTGGTCCAACTCACTAATTTGAATGCTTTTGATATCATCTCCCTCTCTGCTGGCTTTGACCTGTCTGGATTTTTTGGGGAAACTCCTTTAAAGAGAGAAGCCAGATTTACTTCCAAACAACCTGCCACAGTTATCATCTCTAAGCTTGAACAAATTGCTGAATCTCTGAGTTTAAAGGTGATGAAGAGGGATGGAGGTTTATTGAAATTGGAAGGATTGAAGGAAGGTAGAAAAGGGATCTTGTCCGTTGATGCAGAGATCTTTCAGATCACTCCGACTTTTCATCTGGTGGAGATGAGGAAATCTAATGGAGATACGTTGGAATATCAGAAAATGTTGAAAGAGAATATTAGGCCTGCTCTTCAAGATATTGTTTGGGTTTGGCAGGGTGAGAACCAACTAGAGAAACAGCAACAACAGGATCAGCAGTCAGAACAACAGCAGCAGCAGCAGCTACAACCACAAGAACAACCACACCAGCAACAGCAACCACAAGGACAACAGCAGCTGCAACAACAACAACAACAGCTGCAGTTGCAATTTTCTTGATTGGTCTCGAGATCCTTGTGGTATCTTGTCTGTACTTTCAGAGTTTTCTTCTCTTGTTTGCATTTAATATACCAAACTTTGGTAATAGTGTGTGTCATAACTTGTTTTTGTTAAACCTATCGTTTTGATTCTTCAAATTTCCTTGTGTAGCCTGTGATACATTTTTCAGTTTCCATTTTTATCCGTTAGGAATGCAGTAATAGCTACATATTTGTGAGATGACTCTGCATTTATCTTAGGGTTTATGAGAAATATTAAGAAGTCTACTGGTACTTGTGCAATTTGTCTGATCTCAGAGCCCTTAATTTCCTCCATGGCTACTGATGGGATATACATTTTTGTTCATTAAATACCTGTGCATACATTTGGCATGCATTTACGTGTCATAATAGAAACACATATATTGGTAACCCAGACCTTAGGCCAAGAGTATGGAAATGTGTGGAAAATAGTTTACGTCACCTTTATGTTTTGGGTCATCAAATTTAAATTTGTTGGGATACTTATGTATGTGATTCTTCGTACGCATTAGGGATTGATATTTGTATCAATGTTGGAAAGTAACTATAGTTTTCCTGCATAATTTGATCTTTTTGGCATTGCCATACATTTTTCCTTATGATTTGGCAACATGGTTGATAGTTGTTGATATTTAAGAGGTCTGAATCAGATAAACAATAACAATCCTGGAGACATAACAGCACAGCACATACCTAATTGACATTTTGCAGAAGATTCTTTTGATCATGTAAAGTGGGCAAAGAATTGGCTACCTGGCCCCTCTTACATCTTATTGTCTTAATAAAAAGCATGGGAGCGGTGTGATAATCATGTGATTGGGTGCATGCATTTGGGACCAATCATTTTGAGGCTAATAATATTGCCAAATGTCAACTTGAATTTAGAGGCTCTTGTATTTGCTGCAGTTTTCTTTTGTACTTCTCTTGTTAACTCAGATTATATTGCAGGCAGCGACATCTACTGTTGGTTTAATATGCATTGATCATTGTTATTTGAGACAGTACTCTTAAGAAAAGGACTGATGTGGACCTTCAACAAATCCAATAATGTCAATATTTGAGTAAAGTGTGAATCAAATGAAGAGAAGAGAATCAAAGTTGTTAAGATAGATTCAAGGCATAAAAGTAAAGCCACCAACTAAACAGACTACCACCTAAGACCAACAAGAAAATTTAGGGTTAAGGTTTGTTCAAACTTGAAGAACGAGTTCAATGTTTCAATTTTACTTTTCTAAGAGAAAAATTGCCCATTACAAAGCATTGGAGACTTTTTTAAAGGTTGAGTACAAGTGAAAATAACATTAAAACACTTTCCAAGAACAAAAGCAATGACAATTACATAACATATCAGACAATTTTAAAATAGAAACTGGAGATAAATGTGTTGTTGGTGTATAATATATTATCTTGGCTTAATATTGCAATCTTTGTAGTTAACCTTTTTTATCCTCTGTAAATGTATTTTTGGACTTTGTAAATGATTAGAGTTTGCTTGTTGGGACTTCTAAAGCCATATAGAAGAGATTAAACGATAAAATAAAATATGAATTGACTTAAATTTATTTAATCTTGTCAATTTTTAACTTTTTTCTTCAAATGAATATTTTTAAATTTGCTTCATGTAAGTGATATGGTGATCAAGCAAATAAGGTGTTATTGGCTCAAGTAATCATGATTAAATTAAAGTAATAATTTGGGTCTTTAAATGAAGCTTGGGCCAAATGGGTAAACATGATTAGTGTTTGTAAATATGATTCCTTGATTCATGTCAAGATTCAGAAAGGTCTTTTTAGTAGCAAAGTCTATAGTTTAGGACTATTACCTCGTCCATTTAGGCTACCTTTTTTGTAGATGGTAGTAGAGGATTTCTTTTTTTTATTTATTTTCGTTTTTTAAAAATTAAATATTTATAGAACATTGTGGAAGGGCCTCGGTGACTATTTTATTGAGATATAAGGGACAAATTTTCGATGAAAGCTAATAGGGTATAATTGGTACTGTTTTGCGTTCTGTTTTGGGTTAATTTAAAAACTGAATGGCTATTTTGTTCCCTTGTAGCTAATATTTTCCACTCATTCCTATATATTTATGATTGAGTGTTTGGGATTTTATCTTCCAGTATTGCAACATAATTCCATACTTAAACGTGAATAACTACTGTATGAGAACAAAAACATGCTCATCGTTTAGGTGTAATTGAATCCTTATGTGATTGAAATAATAGCTTCATGTGGTGCTTGGATATTAGGTTCTCAAGCAATTGTCCGATTCAAAGCATTGGACCATTCTCGTAGTTTCCAGAACTCCATTTCAGATAGTCTGCTACAATCTTACAGGAAATGGGTTGCCTCTGAGGGAAAAGATGCCCAACTTTCAAACCGTATGCACGAAACTGAAGTGGGATTTCTAGATCTCTTCACATCATTTACAAAAGTTAATTCTCAGAAAGTTCTACGTGCTGCATTACCGGAGCATAAGAACACTAATGATTTCTAACATCTAGTCGTGTGGCAATGCAAATTACTATCAGAATACACAACTACTGATGTCTTCATTTCCAAAATAGAAGTTTACTAGCAGTAAAACACAATTCATTCCATCGATCCATTTATTTCAGAAATATATAGGCAGCTTTTGTTGATGACAGTAGTTACTTATCTTCCCAATGCAACAATCTTGGTATTGGAAAAAATATATCTTACATGTCATTTGCAGCTAGTACAACAAAATTCCTACCATAATACAACGATTTAAGCAACTTGCTATCACAATTACTAATTTTGTATGAATAAATATGTAAACGTAACACATAGCTCCTAAGAGAATAAAAGTCACGTCTTTTCTTGTTCTTTACTTATTTGATGCCAGTACATATGTCCGACATAATATTATTGGACAAACCGAGAATCGAAGCTTAGGTCAAGTCTATGATCACAGGAGGAACATGGGAAATCCTTCTCTTCTTGCCAGCTGGCATTATTCTACAATTAGGAGATGGGGTCAACAAATCTATGACCTCAATAGTCTTAGCGACATTAGAACTTTGGAGTTTTTGCTGGTATTTATTAGCAACTTCAGCTGCTGTAGATTGTTTCTCTGTTGGCCATTGTGGTTGATTTTCATCTGCATTTGCAAGAGTAGCAAATTGCTGGCTTCTTTGGCAAACCAATTCATTAGTCTCTTCCGGAGAAATGCTGTAAATGTTTGGAGATGTTGTATCCAGTGAATTGATCAAACCAAATGCAGGATGACTGTGAGCTTCTAGATTTGATTTTTCTTTTGGCAGCTCATTTCCATGTTCAATCAGTCCGCATTGTGCATAGGAAGCCTCGTCAGTACTTGGCAAGTAATCTGCTGAATGATTAATTGATGCATCCACAGATGTTGCCCCTAAATTTCCACTATTTCCACTAGCTTCATCACAATTCTCATCATCTTGGCCATCTTCATCTCCAAATATACTATCATCTCTCACAGTATGGCAGGGAAGTTCATCCATGGTGCATACTTGGACCTTCATGTGCTCTGGCAGGCTTAGCCAAGTAGCAGAATGTTTCAAGTGCTTTGTTGAAAAATAGTTCACTGTGATGTTCAAGCTGTGATAGAAGAGACACATTACAAATTTGACCAACTGTAAAACAAAACAAAATCTGCCAACCTATAAAATATAATCCTACCCCTGCCAGTTAGAAAGGTTGAGCATGGTGTATGCAAGCTTGATTTTATTAGCAACTCCAGAGAAAGATTTAAAAGATGCAGCTGCCTGTCTCACAGCCAGTGATTCTGTTGGATGTTGCCAGGCCCATTCAAACTGCAAGAGTCAATGAAAGCTAGCACTTCAATATATTAGCATGTTTGCAGAATTCTGATATAATATATTTCGCATTATCATAAGCTACAACTTGCCCATCCATAAATCAGCAATGAACTTGTAATTTTATTTTGTGGCTAATTGGAAATAAAGTTTTAACAAACTGGATTGCATGTGCCACAGTAAGTGAAAATTTCAATAAATGGCAAAATAACTGGCACCCTTCTACTAGATTTAAAATTCTTTGCTTTACATGCAAATCAGAGATGAACTACTTAAACAGCCATCTGATAAACTGGAAATTGGAAAATATAATAAAATCCATTCAATTAATGATCCATTTAAAAGTAATACCGCAAATACAGTTCTTTAGAAAATTTGATTATGCAACCTCAAGAATTTCCCTGATATGTATAAGAGATCACCATCACCAATGGGTAAAAACTACCTTGTTGCAGAAAATGAGGAAGAAAACCTGTTAAGATAGCAGTCTGATCTGAAAATTTAAAACTATGCAAGTGTGTGTATTTATGTGCATATGAAATCCTGCAAATGTTAAACAAAAATGACTTGAGAAAGGGATAAAAATAGTGTATTCAGATCGATTCTTGCCCAGGGAAAAACTTCAATGACATAAAAGACAAGTCACATATTTTGAAACGAACCTCCTCGCATATGATTCACCAAGCAGGAAGTGAAAGTGAAATACCACGACACGAGACAGGTCAATGTTCCAAATAGCACCTTTGTCTAGGAAGAGATGATTCCAATAGATCGAGATGCAAGGTCAAGATAAAGAATGCATAAAGGTCAAAGAATATGACCTGAAGAGCGGAAACATTTGATGGGAAACCATAAATGCAAAAAACCATTTCCCAAGGGCGCCTTTGCTTTGTCCTCCATGCTCCACACCTTATTTCACCGTTATGCTGCCTTAATCTACGACGTGGATTCACAGTGAATCTGCAATTATCACATGCTGGCATTAGATAAGCAGTCCAAATATTGCTTTTAGCTTGAATTATCAAAAGCAAGTGATTAATGTACTATCAATTAAGGCAATTAACTTGTTCAGATATTTCTAAAAACCAGGGATTACCGAAGAGTGAGCTACAATCGACAACAAAATTTTCAAATCAAGAGTAAGAAAAACCATTGCCATTAAAGATGGAAGAAATTTACTAAAAGTAGAAAGTAAGGAAATCGAGATGGAAAAATTTTTGCTTGCCCATTTATAAGAATCAAAGAAAACCACAAATAAAACATATCAAGAATAAATATATAAACCGCACAAAATAATTATGATCATAAAGTTTAGCTTGCCCATTTATAACAATCAAACACGTACTGAAAATGAAAACAAAACATAAACCAATTGATCTTGAGATAAGGAAGTAACAGCAAAAATATGATCAGAGCTCTAATCAATACTTAATTAAAAAGGCCCAGATGACAGAATTTGAAATTGAAATTGAGGAGAGAGTTGAAAGCAAACCCGATATACGTGTGGCCTTTGTAGCGGGGGCATAAGGAGGTTAAAAGATAACAAGCGAAGAAACCCTTTTGTTCTTTGCCTTTCTTTTCATTTCCTTGTTTATCATCTTCGGTTCGATTTAGGGTTTCTGGGTAGTGAACTGTTTTCCTTTCCTTTCTCTTCCGCATCTCTCTCAACCTTAATCTCTGACTGGTTCACTCTCAATCACTGATTCTCTCTCTCTCTGTCTCCAGTAAATAACATAAAACATTAAAAAATGAAAATATTTAAAAAAATTTATTAAAAAATTATAAAAAAAATATAAAATTTTTAAAAATTAACCAAAAAAAAATTTAATAATAAAATTAATTAACTAAAATAATTTTATACATTTATATCTTATATATCAATATTATTTTTCTTAAATTTCTTTTAAAATTTTAAAGAATGAATACATAAATATATATTTTTATAAAAATTAATAGTAAATATTTTGTCTTTAATTTAATTTAATAAATATATATAAATTGAATATTATTTTTAAAAGAATGATTATATATAATATATGTAAATTAATTTTGATCGTAGATGATACGAATAATAATAATAATAAATAATGTTAATAGTTTTAAATATATAAAATTAATTTTTAATTTTCATAAAAAATGATAATTTTATTATAAATCATAAATTGAAATTTATATTGCTGTAGATGGCAGGCCAGGTGGGCCGAACCACCCAACAACATCTCATGATCGAACAGAGGGGGATTCACCGAGGGATAACAATAACTCTACCTTGTGGGTTTTTCTTAAAAAACACAAATATAATAATAAAGTCTTTTACATATTTCCACTGAGGTTTTATATAATTAATGGCATGTTTCACATAACGCCTACTTACTTCTTGTGGACTTAATTGACAATAATTTTTTGTTTCCCCTTGATGCAGTAATTTTGTAAGCCAAGTATCCTATCATGTAAGAAATATTTAATCCTAGAAGTCCTATTCATGTGCAAAATGTTAGAATTAGACTTTTCATTTATGCCCTTAAAGCATTTATTGTAATGGGTAAAAAAAAATAAATTTTATTTATATACAATTGAACATATGTATACTTATGAGTCCCTTATTTATAAATTATGTAATTTATGTATTATCCATGACATGCTAATACAAAAAAAAATACAAATTATAATTTTTTTATAAATAAAATATTACTCACAATCATTTATAAAATGGGTATTTCATAATATAAACAACCATAGCCATCAAAATATTGAAGTTTTGGTTCTAAATTGTTGACCCTAAACCGATTTTGTACCCGAAACACAATTTCTAGCTTTTGAAAAACCCATTTTCTTAAATTGGGGAATTGTAATTGGGAAGAGATCACAATAACAAAGGATGAATTTGAAGTTGTTTTCATTGAAGATTTGAAGGTAACTTTTTTCTTTTAGGTATAAATCTAAGCACAAAATATCAAATTGATACTTTTGTTCTATCTTGATTTTATACAAAATATTTTAAAAACATATACTTCATGCGTCAGTTCAGTTGAATGTAAACTGAAAATCGTGATTTTAATTAATGTTATTCAAAATTATTGAAACCAGTGACAAGGTTATGTTGGGATTTTATGACATTTTGTGTTTGAACAAAACTTAGTATATATATGGTCTACGAATAAATTAACATTACTGGATTTTAGAGGTATTTAATGCTAGGAGAATAGTTCAAAATCATCGAAATTGTGCTTGGAGTGAGCAATAATTATTGGATATTATTGCAGAATCTAACAGGATATTTATGTCTAACATGCATGTAGAAGTAGCTTATTTACCTTCGGCGATTATATGCCAGGAATGGGACTAAAACCCAAACTGTACCCTGCAAATCAGTTGTTCAACCAAAAGAAGATTATTTAACGAAGAATTAACAGTAGACAAGACACCACACAACCCCAACCCCCAACATTAAACAACCAACATGCTACATTACACAAACAACAACATGCTACCCCACATAACCAATGAACACAAACATCATCCCAATTGTAAGAACGTAATCCGTCCCAAGTATTAACCTCAACCTAGTCCACAGAAAATGTAATGAACCACAAACTGCCAATACAAATGAGCAAGCTTAAATCCAAACAAGTGGCAAGCCAGATTACCATCAAGAGTGCGTTCTAGATGGTTAGATGGCGAGGAAGATAACAGGATGGTGATGTTGGTATTATTGATGAAAATATTCATAAGTCATTGATAAAGATATGCACATTGGATATAAAAATATAAATGATGAAAGAGACGAAAAATTATTAAATATAACACAGGGGATTCATTAAATACATATAAATATTATTATTATTTTTTTTAATTTTTTAAAAAAAATTATTTTGAGTATTATTTATTATATATTTTAAATTTTTTATACATGTTAAAAATTTTATTAAATATTATTTTATTTTATTTTAAATTTTATAAAATTAGTTATAAGTTCTATGACTAAATTTTTTCTGTGTTGTAATGTTACCCCAAGGTAAGTTAGCCAACCTCATTATGACAGTGTATCATAGAAGAGAAACTGTCGTCACATCGGAAGAAGAATGATAAAATAGGAAGGAAAGGAAAATAGCGGGGGCTTTAGGTAAAAAAAGAAAAGAGGAAGGTCGTTGTGGGTGGGTGGACGAAGTTTGAAGCAGGTGATAAATTTATAATCACTGATGCATTTAGGGTCGAGGACATGGAGCATGTACAACATAAAGACTCTCAACTTAAAAGAAAAGAGAAACAGGGGATGAAATTTGTTGGTCTGTTCACGGAGAATTTATGCATCTCCTTTTAAAGGCAGATTATCATTAACGGTGAAAGCCTTAAATGGCAATTACAATTGTTTTGGAGTGAAAAAAGACAGAGAAACCAGGTGTAGAATGAATTTTATAAATGTTTCAACATGCAATTTGTAATTTTCCCACCCTTAATACATAAAAAAAAATTTTTTTTGGCGGAACTTTTCTTTATAAAATAAACATTTCCCATTAATTAAAACCTATAAAAAAATTTAAACACTTTCAATGATTTTCAATCTCATCAACCTTCTCTCAACAATCAAAATATAATCAACATCTATCATTTAAGTATATACAGAGCTTTAAAACTACATAAGTTATTTATCTATATTTTAATTATAAAAATAAAATGTTCTCTCACTTAAAAACTCAACTCCCAATCCGCTTCAACAAAACTTGAGAAATAAAGATGAATTAATGCTTAGAATATATTTTCATGTAATGAAAAAGTTAAAAGATAAACAAAATACAATTTATTTTTTTAAAATTCTAGTAAAATTTCAAAGAATAATATTAAAAAATTTTAAACAATTTACTTTTAAATAAGATAAAATAAAATAAACATCTTTTTTACTATAAACAACTTTATTTAAAGAATTTCATTTGTATTTATGGGATATTAATTTTAGAGATTGTCATTCCAAAAATTAATGTACTTTAGAAATATTATTTTTAAAGATTATTACCTTGTTATTGGTGAACCGTGTCATTCTTAAGAACTGTCACCTTACCTGATTTCTTATTTATGCAATTTTACCATAAAACAAAACTTATATCTAAAATCACTGGTGCTTAACTAATCACGAGTGCAACAATTTCACATTTAATACAAAAAAATTATTTTACTAACTATAAACAAGCATTGCAAAACTTCCATGGAAATATAAATTTATTTTCATTTATTCCAACAAACACTTTAAGCACATATAGCTAAAATATAATACATGCATTGAACAATTACTACTAAATTTGTATAAATAAAATTCTCATAAAAAATTAATATTAATTTAACAAATAATTTTGTCGAATTAATGCAAAAATATTTTTAAAAATTTATATGCATGTGCCTAATCTTTAATAATCAAACACTCTACTTTTCAATTTTATGAAATTAAAATTATCTTAATTACATATAAATACTTACTTTATAATTTCAAAATTAACTCTTTATAATTCTGTTGATTTGTTTCCTTCTTGAGGATCACTTTTTAAATAAAATTAATAATAATATTTACTAACTCAAATAATACAAATTTAATTCTTTGCTTAACAACAATTTTACCACCAAAAATTGATAAAATAATTTCTTCAAAATGTTAATCAATAATTATGACTTTGAAATTTGCACTATTATTATTATAAAATAATAATAACTACAAGACAAAATAATAAAATACAAATAATTTATTCACAAGTAGATAATATCAATAAGACTCCTCAAACTATTTTTATTTCACAAAAGAACTCAAAACTTTAATAAATTTTAAAAATAAACCAACGAAATTTTAAATAAATATTCTGTCCTATTTTTAATTTACAGAAAGCTTGGATTTTTAGTAAATTTTTAATATGACCCAAATTACTTTTAAATAACAAGTTTAACCTATTTATGTATATAGACAACAAATAAGCCCTAGATAATTATAGGTTTTTACATTTTTTTTTCACTAATATAGCAAGCAAGTCCCTACCTCATTTTTAACATAATAATCACTTAGCGCGCACACACTTGCATGCATTCCATCTCTTAGTAATAATAATAATAATAATATGCAATTACACAATTACATCTCCAACACGAGTGTTGTTGCCATGAAAAATGAACTAGCTCGCAAATATGAGGTACATGTGCAAAAGACAACTAGTTGCATAGGGCAACACCCAAGGCCCTGATAAGAACCAATGGGGCCCTTGCACAGGCATTTGCAAAACTACGATCACATGCCAGAATATTTACAGAAAGAAATCCTAGGTCATTTGTGAAGCGTTAAACATGACACGTTGAGAAGGAGATTTAATTCAAAAGATTCATAATTAGTTTTGTAACTTTGCAGCTTGGATTTTTTAGGTGTAGAAGGTTTATATGGGTGTTATTTTAAGGGGCCTCATAGAAGAGTACGTTTATCTGTTGTAGCATTGGACATAAATGGCGGGATATTTTCCATTGTTGTGTGCATATATCAGAGTGAAAACATTGAGTGATGGTGTTGTTTTCTAAAAACTGTTAGGTGATTTATTAGAAATCTAGAATAAGAAAGCATGACATTTATAATAAATAGGCAAAAGGGATTGATTGTGGCCTTGGATGTACATTGGCATGGTGCATATGTCAGACACTATGCTAGCCCTATTTGTGTAAATACTGGATGAGAGATTCATTCTAGGTTGTACCAAGGTGAACAGACAAAAGTCAATTTATCAGATACATGCAGTTGATTGAATTCAAAAAGAAAGAAATTTTTAACTAGTTGCAAAATATTTCACCAAATATACAGTTAAGACATGCTTTCCCGTGTGATTAGTGTGAACATGTAACCAACAACATGAATGAGTCATGGAATGGTTGGTTGGATGATAGTAGAGCCAAACTTGTTTTATCATTGTTGGAGTTCATTAGAAGGAGGGTAAGAGTAAAAATTCATAAAAGGCTTATGAAGCAAGGAAATTGAAGATACACTTACATCCATATGTCCACAGAAAAATTGAAGCACGACCAAGGGCTTGAAGACATGACAAATCATTTATGCAAGTGACGGTATGTATGGGGTTCTTAATGGGGGAACTAGAACTAATGAATGTAAGGCTTATCACGTGAGCGGATTAAGTTGTAAACAAGTGTTGCCATGTATTGCATATTTAAAGTCGTGATCCCATTGACGAGGTAGATGAGAAGTTGAAAAGAGGAGCTTATTTGGCTACTTATTGGGAGATGATAAAACCTCTTCCAGATCAGATAACCTAGCCCAAAGTTGATTACCTTGGCTTAAAGCCACCAGAAGTGAGAGTGAAGCACGGTAAACCTAAACTAAAAAGGAGAAGAGAACCGGGTGAAGGTCAACATAAATAAATGATTTCCAAATGTGGCTTATGCAAATAGTTTGGGCACAGTAAAAGAATGTGGCCTCTTGTTCCAATAAATAAAAGAAGTGGATCAAGTTTGTATATTTTCAGTTATGTCAAAAGTAGTGTGCACTTTTAAATACTTAAAAATCTTTCGTTTTGATTTGATCAACATATTTGTGCAGGCAATGACTGGTTGGTTCGTCAGCTACAGGTTCAACTACTAGTGTAAGTCCATTTGGGGCAGGACTATCGAGGCTATGCTTAGTTAATTATGCTGAATACATGTCTTAAAAATATGTTTAAAGTTTTAACAAATTGATTGTGAAAGCAAGGAGAGGAAACTGCCCTACAAGATGTTGGAAATTATTTTAGAAGGAGAAGAAACAATGCAACGAGTGCAAGTCCATTAAGTGTTCATATATGGTATGCACATTTTAAGTTGTTGATGAAACGTATTTTAACTTCTTGGAAGATTGATGTAACATATTTTAACTTGTTTGTGAAGACAAGAATAGGAAACAATGACACATTGAATTATGATAATATTGCAACACAGTGTAGAAGTTTTAAGTGAAAAACTTACTTGTGATACTTAATAATTAGGGTGAAGTGTGGAAAGGTTATGCAACCTTTTAAGATAATTATACTTTTGGGTATTGCAGTTTTCTCTCTCTTTTTCCTGCAAACTAGGATCAAATTGAGGATGGTACATTCAAATGCTTCACATACTATGAGAATAATACATGTATAAGTTCGTTCAACTTCATTTAAGCCAGTATATGCCTTTTGAATATTGGTTCAACAAAATGAACTTCTTATTTGCAAGAATAACGATTTGTTTTGTAATGGTTTATTACAACAATCAAAAATAACCTCTCCCTTTCTCTCTCTCTCTCTCTTTTAATGGATGGTTTCTTTGTCATTCAATGACCCCAAGAACGATGGTCCCTGCTTTTCTTCACGTGTCCTAATACAACTCCTCCCGGAATCAACAATCATGACAGACGAACAATTGTCATCAGTTGAATCTGAGTCGCACAAGGGAATGGGATAATTTTGCACCAAAATTGTTCTAAAATTTTATCTTTGAAAGTTTTTAATGGGAAACATTTTAAAAATAGTCATTATTTATATTAATTTCAAAAATTTTGGATTATAAAATCATTTATTTAAAATGTAAGAGAAAGAATTATTTCGAGTGGAAATTGAGCCCCGTAATGTTGAATTTTATGTAGCAACGTTGAACATATAATAATTTTTGAAGTTGGAATTGAGCCGATCTAGCGTTGGAATCGTTTGCACTAAAGTTGTGTTTTGATTGTTCATCTACTACGCATGACTACTTAACCACCACATTGCCATTAAATTTTTACTTTTTTATTTTTTTTATTTTTTTCTGTGGTTACCTTACAAATTCAAATTTCTTTCTTTTGTAAGGCGTTTGAGGCCTACTATCTCTGTATATGAAAATCCTAAAACAATAACAAACTGCTTTTTATAATTTTATTGAATGCATTAATGATATTACGAATGAAAGGTGTAATCCATGAGGTATCTAAAATTAAGCAACGCTCTTTGAAGATATCCACTATGACTTGCACCTTGTAAGCATCCCACTCCTACATAAACTTAACTTGAGTTTAGAGAGGGAGGGGGGTGTTTTGATGCAAACACAGGATTGAGATTTGTTCAATGCTTCTTTCTCTAGCGATTAAAGGTTTACATGATGTCTGTTGATAGTTTTGAGTGTGCATGCCACGCTTATTCTTCCAACCGTCGACCTGCTTTATTCCTTACAAATAATATCCCTTTAGCCATTAACCAATGTCGCTCAAGAAATATTATTGCAAAGTGTTAAATGGCTAATGGATGAATATGTCCTATTAAGTTCCACCTTCAAGTGTGAAACAAACATAAATGACTCGTTTCCTTGAAAATGGCAGGATTTGCATGCTTACATGATAAATTGGACTAACTTTTATCTCTAGAATTTCTATTACCTTAATTTCTTTTCAACTGTTATTTTATTTTACTCTTTTCTTCCAAGACGTGCATACTATCTGCTTAAATAATCTTGCATTTTACACCAAGCACCCGTATAGATATTCTTGCATTTTGCATGGAAGATCATCTTGCCTTTTGCCTAGGAACTGCTATAAATAATATTACATTTTGCATAGGGAGTGGCAAAGATATTATTGCATTTGGTACGGCGCTGGCATGGATACTCTTGCATTTCGCGGGACAGATAAATGGGAGATAAAATATGTAGAGGATAATGAGTATGACCAAGTCACAGGAGGAAAGAAAGACACAACATATACATAACGATGACAAGAGCATGAATTCTCGAGTGACTTGGTCAACATATACTCTTGCTTTGATGTCTTTTCTGGATTCTTACCTGTGGCATAAAATAAAAGTGATCAACTATTGGAAAGATACGTCGATACAATGCTTCATCCTCCTACTACATGAGATCGGACAAGTTCCATTTCTAACCATTAGCAGTTACTTTCATAATTTCGTTCTTGAAGCATTATAGAATGTGTGGTGCTAGATGTTACAAAAGCAAGTTTTCCTTTGCACTTCACAACTAGGACTCCAGAAATGCCTAATGTTCAACTCTGCATCTGGTGCAGCTGTGGAAGGCATTGTCTCTCAAGAATTTAATGTGATTCCCAGATTTGATTTGTTAATCTACTACAGAGATTATTGAAAGTGGAACATGAACATCATTAATGACTAATAAAGACTAGATATCTCAATATTATGTCAGAGAAAGAAGCAAGAGAAGGCACAGCATAGTAAGTATTAACGTCTTCCACCCAAACACCAGTACAGGTCAGAGCAGCCCAAAAACGACACAAACAAAAATTATCCATATGCATATTATTATAACAAGAGAAAATGACTCCATAGCAGGAAACCAAGGTTCCAACATCCCGAACAATAATGATTTTCCATTCCATCTCTCCCAATAAATGTCACCAACCTACACTAGATAATAACATATGGCACATAACAGGAAAAGCATCATTTTCTTTTTTCATTTTCATTTTTTTTTATAAAAGAAAACCACCTTTCAGTACCCCAGCTTTTGCAATTGTAAGATTTATGAATCTCCAAATAGAACTCATTATTCAAAATATATATATATATATGTGTGTGTGTGTGTGTGTGTGTCTCCTCTTTCTCTCTCTTTCTCTAGCCACTTCTCTACAGATTTTTTCTAGCTGATGTGTTTCTTTTCCAAAAACCACTCATGTTCATACTAGAAGCATTTGCATCAACTCACTTCCTTAATAACAGAGAAAGATTCATTAGAAACAACTATAAATATGCTTAAATGGATGCTGTTTTCTAGTATTTACTGTGATTCCAGGATTTGATTTGTTAATCTACAACAAAGGTGATCAAAAGTGGAATACGATGATCATTGATGACTGATAAAGACTAGATATCTCAAATCTTATCTCGGAGAGAGATGGGAGAGAGGGCACAGTATAGTATGTATTAAACTCTTCCATCCAAACACATAAGCAACTCACGGCAACCCAAACACAACAATAACAAATATTATACATATGCATATTATTATAAGGGTTAGTAACACAGTGGGCTTAAGTGAGTTGAATGTGAAAGCACAGAGGTAAAAGTGCAAAGTTTTAGAGTCAGTGTTGTTAAGCAGCTTAGTTTTGAATAAGGGAGCAGCTTTAATGTTTGTCTCATGCATGAGTGTTGGTATCATTGTGAAAGAACAAGCCATAACAAGGGACATAATCATAATAAAAAAGTCACAAAATTCAACCAAAGAATCTAGATAAAACTAAGTCATAGATAGCAAGAAGTAAATATTCAAAGGAACCTATTCCCATATTCATTCTATTCTCTTCAACTGCCAAGCAACTAAGCAGAGAAGCACATAAAATGGATCACAAATATAAATCCTGACTTTTACCATCTTTTCGTGAGATTCAATGCATCAACAATAAGTGCTTTTAACAGGAATTTATGTAGTTTCCTTTTTTGTTCTTATCCTCGATTCATCAAACTGCCGTTAGAAAACCCATCTAGTATAATACTTGTGAGATATATAAAGCATTCCTATCACCGATCATTTTTCCAGCAAAGATGAAAAGAAACAGAAACCGAAAACATAATTTGTCAATCGCAAACCACACAAACACTAAGACCATCAATTATTCAACTTCTCATTTTCGTCTTTAGACAAACATCAGTTAACATGGCATCAGGAATAATTTGTAGAAATCTCCTAACAGCTTTCCGGAAACTTGCAACTGCTGCTAAGTAGAGCATATCACGAAAACCCTCTAAGCGAAAACAGAAATTATTAATGCGATTCAGTAATAACAGATATTTTATACAACAACAACAATCAATCAATACAAACCCTAATAGGAGAAGTGGGTATCAAAGAGAACGCTTGGAAGATGAAACCAAATGCCTCCACAGATATTTTCCACTAGCCATGTCGACGCATGTCCAAAATCCCGATTCAATGACTAGCCGAACCTGCCACGTGTCAAAATTCCCATCTTTCATCAACCCAAAACAAAAAATACGAAAGACAAAGTCCAAGAAAATGTAGGAACCTTGGAGAAACAACTGGTGGAGGATTGTTGAACCCTCGGCGAATTGCTTTTGTCGTCGGAATCAAGAAAATCGTCGGCCAGCTGTTGTTCCGGCTGAGATTTGAGGTTCTTGATGACGAAAAAGCCGGCGAGAGTAGCTGAAAGGAATATAAGAATGATCCTTAAAGGACACATTTCGATGTCACTCGGATATTCAAAAGAAATGAACGAGATAACAAGGGAGATGTGCAGTTAGAAGTTTTTGATTTGTCAAATTGGGTTGTTGATTTGATGACGAAGACACGCGAAAGACAATTGAAGTTGGCCTGGCCTGACAACTAATACCACTTATTCTCAACGTTTACCAATCACTCAAGTGGCTATTTCTTATCTTGTTGTAAATTTATAGTTATTCTGATTATTTATTTTCTAGCCTTGTCTTTCTTTCCCCTTGTCGGATAAACATATTAATATGTTCTAATTGTTTTTAATTATCCAAATTATCCCCTAAAGGATCAAAAACTGCATAAATTGATAATTTATAATAAATAATAGATAAGAAGCTAAAGCAGGTAGTGCAGAATATGCATCACCACCAACCACACTCAAAACCTTTTCAATTTGTTGGTGCTAAGCTTGTTTGAATGGAATGGAATTCATGCATTGACAATGGCTTCAATTATTAATTATAAAGATACCCAGCAGCCCATGACTTGCATGTCCACACGATTTTATCAATATTAAAATTTTTGTCAAAGTTCCACTCCAATTCCATTAAGGAATCTACCTAATTTGACAACCTAGTTTTACCGCTTGGCTGCACTCGCCATCCATGGCATCTGAATATGGCAACAATTCGAATCACTACACTGCATTTTTATCATGTCCTCAACATAATTTTAAAAACTTGTGTACTTGGTGCCCAGCCAATATGCAATTTGCCAAAATTTGACTACAAAATCGCATACCTGTTGGAATTATAATCACCCAAGATTCTACACACTGTAATCCTAGAGTTGGCTTGCAGTATGTGCCAGCAACTTGCAATGAAATGATTTGGCTAATATATCACTTAAACTGCTTAAAACATCTTAAATCTGCAGTAAGCTTCTTTCTGCCTGCACGAAAGACAATATAATTCAATTAATCATATATAAATCTGAGCAAAAAAAAATGGTAGACAGACCCCCCACAGATGAAGCTATAAGTTCGCATAAAAAAAAATTGAATTGAATACATGAGGTTAGACAAGAACTAATAGGTTTTGTTTTTAAGTCATTCTCAACACAACAAAATAACGGAATTGAATGTAACTACAGAGAGTTTGTAAGTTTAGGGGGGGAAAAAACAACCTTTGGTTCTAAACTAGAGAAACCCAAACCAAATTTACAACTGTATCAAAATATTATTATCTATAACATACAATTTCACTGGCTAAAAGATGTTCACCTTGATAATTATTAGACCTTGGCAAACCGAGCTATCTTGGCAAGCACTGTTCTTAAACTTCTAATGCCTGCGCCAGATTTAGAGCTTACCATCATCTGAAGAAAACCCAAAGCCACAGCACTCAGGATGTTTCCTTGAACAATGTGCATTAGAGAGAAAATTAACTAATAGTATTTGACAAAGAGTTTCTTCCTTTATACCACAGGTTGAACTATAGACTTGTTTGCCTTGAGGCTCTGCAATGCCAGATAAAATTAGAAAGCTGTTAGTCTCAAAGATGAGCTGCTCATCCTAGCATAAAATTGTCAACCACATATATAAAAAATTGACCTCTTCTATTTGCATTGCACGGCGAGCCACATCAATTGGGAACACTGTGTCTGTCTTGGTTAATACAACCTGGTATTTAGTTTGAGATCTGCAAAGTTAATAATGAAGATTATTAAACTCATAGATGTGCAGTATTACCTTGTCCAGTATATCCATTCAAGGATAAATATGTACTACTACTACTACTATTAAGCATAAGACCAACAGAAAATGATCTCAATTTATTATTCACCAAAACACGAATAAGTATGTTCAGTAATACTCAAAGACATGCTCACAGAACTTTGATATCCTTTCTATCCTGTTTTAAGCAGCATCATGCATGTAAACACATGTACATCACACTATTTAATAATGCTCAAAAGGATCAATCTCGGTACGAATGTGTACCTTTCCATCAGATTAATGAGTTCATGATCTCTTGGCTTCATGCCCCATTTTGTGTCAATAAGAAGACATACTCGTTTTAGACCAACTCTTGTGGCAACATACTCCTTTACCTGCAAGGTATTTAACAGTTTTTGGAGCAAAAGTTCAATTGCTGTATATAGTAATGCGTCATATTATTTCATCCCAGTTGTATATGGACACCAGAAAAACAGATTATACAGGGATTTGTTTAAATATCTGACAAATGACATAAAGTAGGGATTGCAAACAAACTCAACTACAAATAAACTGATAATTTATGAAAATAATTTAAATCGAAAAGAATAGTAAAAAAAGGAAGATGTTTATCTGAAACAAATTATCTAACAGAAATCTTTCAGATGCTTCCCTCAACTCTGAAAATCACAAAGGCTCGCGGAATGTACCAGCTGGCCAATTGAGTTCCATTACTTCTGCATGCATACAACCTCCACAGAGGTCAACTCACAAGAAGTCATACAAAATAAGGGAACCTAACCTTTTGATAAATGGTGAAACTTCCAACAAAGTTATGATAATTTTATTTGTCCTTGAACTTCAATGTTCAGTAACAAACAATAAATACCATTTGTGAGTTATGCCCATGCAAGCTTTGCGTCTAATAATATCCTCAGGGGGATAGCCTAGTTGGTTGAACCAGTTGCAGTATAAGTAAGATGTCGAGGGATCAATTCCCCCTCACACCAACCTCACGTGAGAATTTCTTTACCTTGCTATGTGTAGGGGGTTGGGGTGGGAGTAGGTGCAACAAAATAAAGTTATCTAATGAAAGCAAAATGATAACAGTTAATGTAGACTCACAAGCTCCTCCCAGGCATCCTTAACCTCCTCCTTTGCATAAGCAAAACCGTAACCAGGCAAATCGACTAAGCAGAGCTTTGGTCCCAGCTTGAAGAAATTAATAGTCTGCCAAAAAAAAACATTACTACAGAAATTCAAAACATCTGTAACCAGTATCTGTCAGAAAAGGAAGCACCTGAGTGAGGCCTGGTTTATCTGATGTCCGTACAACGCCCCATTGTCGGGTTAGTGCATTAAGCAATGATGACTTCCCAACATTTGACCTCCCTAATAAAGAAAAATAATGATGCTAATATGAATGAGTCTATGGTCATTCTTAATCAACAAAAAGTAAATCCACCATGTAGAAACAAAAAAAGTTTAGAAATTTGAACATATGAGATCTTAAATCAAAACTAAAAGAACTTCCGTAAAGAAAAGGAAGAGAAACATAGAAGTGGCCAAGCATATAGAAAAGGGAGACCATTGAAATTTCCACCTGCAAATGCAATCTCTGGAAGATTGGGATCTGGAAATGATGATGAAACCTTTGCAGCCGCAAAAAACATCAATTTGTTCCTAAATATCTGTAGAAACTGGTTAGCAGCAGCATTGACTAAATGAAACATCAATCAACAATCTGTTACCAAGCAGCATTAATCTTGCTCTTATATTAATTACAAAACTAATATTGACTAAAGAAATCAAAATTAATACAAGGAATATGAACATAATGAACAAAATGCTACCAGAAAAACAAAACGTACATTTTCTTCAATACGCTCTCTTTCAGAGCTAGTCGAGTAGGGAATATTATCTAATGGGGCAGAAAGCTCGGTGTTATAGCCTGCCCTCCGCATCTCTATCAAGCGTCTACGCCCCAACAGCTGCCAGTGAAAGAATACAGAATCACAATATAGGAATGAAAGTACAAGAAAGATGCCAAACAGCCAAATCTCCTTCAAGCACTGCTCATACAAATTACATTATCTTCCACAAAAGAAAGCATCGAGGGACTGGGTTGTATTGCACGAAATTGTGCATTCTTTGACATTTCAACATTCTTCTCCAATTCCTTTTTCTTATCTTTAGCACTTTCTGGAAAGGAAATGAGAAAAGAATTACCATAATTGCAAATTGATAATTAAATACATACATAAAAGGATAGAAGTAATGTAACTGTAAATAAACAGTCAAAAACAGTTTCTCCTCAGCTAGAAATAAATCACAGGTGAGCAATGGCTCAGTTGCTATCCAAAAGATATTCCAAACAATTCCAAAGCAGAAAGGTTCAAGCCAAAAACATGCTAGCGTTAGGTACAGTTAAGTGTAATAATGATCTTAAATAAACAGTGCAGCACCTCCTCTCTGTCCCCTCAAAAGACAAACTTCAAAATGTAAATCAAATTATCTTGCATGAGAAAGCTGGCCTTATGTTGACATCATAAAGGAAAAAAAATCATTGACCTCACTTGTGGAAAGGTCTAATTGCAAGAAATTATACAACAGAAGAATATTTATGGTCCTGTCATTATTGTCCCTTGGTTAAATTTAAATTTAAAAGCTAAGAGTTAATTTGCATTGGTTTATAAATATATCAAAAAGAAAAGAAGGAAAACTCTTTACAGAAAATAGAACTTCAATATCATGTCTTTCTCTCAGTTTGTCTGTTAGCATATTTTTTCCATGCACCCTCCATTCTATCAATTTTTTCAGTAAAAAGGAAAGATTGAAGTAGAGTCTAAGAAGCTGAATGATTAATTTTGGCCTTTATTTGTAATAAATAAAACAAAATGGAAGCCATTGACATCTAAAGTTGAGATTTTGTGTAAGTGAACAAAAGACAGCTGACTGGAGCAGACAGAGAAGAGAGAATTTTCTGCCAAGCAAAAATACCAAGCACTCCAAGAATTTTCATTAGTAGGAATTACCTGCATAGTTGAGAACCAAAACAAATCCACTATGCTCAAACCCAACGCATGTAGTAAGGGCTTCTCATGCTATCTTAGGGCTAAGCTACAAAGGGAAGAGTGGGTGAATGACTATTCAAAGTCAAACTCCAATCCATGTATGTGAATTCTAGTATTAATTATCTAATATTTACCATATATAAGATGGGCACCTTATCATTATAAATTAAATTTAATGATTATTATTCATATATATATTTTATCTTATTAATGATTTTATTTTCTTCATCACATTTTCTAATTTTAATTCTTGATACTAATTTTGTCAAATCAATTTTACTCCAATTGTAACATTTAACTAATATACATAATGAAGCATGATAAAACAAAATAACACTTCTAAACTGAAAATTGCAAACGATGAAAAAAATGAAATAAGTGAGAAACAGAAGCAATGTTTAGTATTAGCATTTGTTGAGGAATCCATCCCACAAAAATAAGCGAAATCAGCATTTAAAAAAGCCCAAAAGAAGACAGCAATCTTTTGACCATGAAAAAGTGAAAACAAAAAGAGAATGAGATTATGGTGATGATGATTTGGGGGGAGCGGCAAAGTTAAAGGTTGGCGGGAGGGAATGGTTTGGTAGCTAGTATAATTTTCTTTTCTTATTGTATGTTGATGAAGGTAAATCATAATCTGCAAATATCTTTTCTAATTAGTTTATTAGAATGGAAAGCATAAAGATAAATTGGAGAAACAAAATGAGTTTTAAACATACTAACCATCAATAACCAACCCATCATCTAGTCGCTTATTTGAGATATCATATGGGTCTATCCGAATCACTCGCTTTCTCTTCTTTGGCTGTTCATCTAGGACCTGTGAATCATCATCTGTACCTTTCTTGTCCCAAACTTTCGTTTTCAAGTAACAAGGAGAGGTGTGTGGCAATGTTTCCTGACTTGCATCCAAGTTCTTGCCAAAATCAGATTTGCTTTTGCTGTTCTTATTTGACAAACCCTTTCGACCATTATCCACTTTGTCTACTTCCTTTTCCTTACCTTTCCTTTTAGGATTGAAAATCTGTGCCTTAGTGCCAGAAGCAGCATGCTTGACCCAAATGGACCGAGGTTTCTCGCCACTTGTTTGCTTAACAAAATTACATTTCACCTCTTTTTGTCCCTTTTTAAATAAAGTCTTCTTATTGTGTGCCTCCGCATGTTCTGTCACCTCCCCACCCATATCATTATCGGCATAGATTCTCTTCCTTTTTCTATCAGAACTCATAGGTTCATGCCTTCCCTTCTCATTCTTATAAATCTTTTTGACACTCCTATCCTGACCTCCACGAACTTCTTTATCTTTGTCACTTGACTTCAACATCTTCTTCCCACCATTTTCTTTCTTACTAGACTTATCACTATCCATGGCATGTCGAGCCTTTTTATTCTCTTCCTTCAAATTCCTAGGCTTCCCAGTTGAAACTTTCAGTTTTTTACTGAGCTTATGCCTCAAGCTAGCCTCAGTAGGCATTTTCTAACACGGTTTCAATACCCAATTCAACAAAATTTAATCACTCAACACCCTAACCGTACAACTGAAGTTTTAACTCACAACCTGGTTTAAAAAAATATAAATAAAACAGGCAGAAAATTAAACATCAATACCGAGCATAAAGAAATCAAAACTAAAAGGAAATATTATTCACAGAATTACAACTCCGTTTAATTGCTGAGAAAATGGTAGAAAAATGAAATAAACTAAGTTTCTAAACTTAAAAAAAAATCAATATACACAGATGTCAAAATTGGAACAAAAGGCTTGACATAAACCCAGAAAGTTAATTCACGTTGGCAATAAAACAAACAGGTAGCATGTTTGTAGAAACTACACAAACAATACTCATAGACTGAGCAATATGTAACGTTAACGCAAGGAATTTTCATTTAAAGAAAAACCCCGAATAGGAGTACCTTTGCAATGCCTTGGTTTTGCACTGTGTTTATCTTCATTCTACTTTCGTAAGTAATGATCTCTTCTCTTCATTCGCCGCGTTCACGCCGCATGCCTGCCCTAGTCTAGCGTTGCAATCCAGAGGCCGAAGTGATTCGCCGGACCGTTATCAAAAGTACCGCTCCACTCCCTTTTGGGCTTAAGTGCTTTTCTTTTGGGCTTTTTCTTAAAGAAAGTAATATCTTTTTTTTTAAATAAAATTTTTATATAATTATAACATAAATTTATTATTTTTAGTGCTGTTAATATCCCTTCATCGTACATAAGCATTGATAATATTATTATTATTTTTATGTAAATTATATTAAAAAAATGTAAATCTTTTTATAACGGAATATTCTATATTAAATTGTCTATCAAATATAAATATTTATTAATAAAAATATTATTTTTTATAAAAATAATTTGGAGAAAACACAATTAAGGTAAATTTTTCTAAGAGCAAGGGATAACCGAATGGATTAAGAAAGAAAGAAAGAACGGTTAGAATAAGGGTTTTATTTATTATGAGAAGGATTTTTTTTTAAATTTAATATAATTTTTCTTTTATACTGTCACTGTAGCCCTCCACAAATTTGTTCTAATTAATCAAATGCCCAACTCTTTTTATGGAGAAAGGAAGAGACCCAGAAGTCTCTTCAGTCATACAAAACTATACCAGCCCACGTACAGGCTCATAAAAGGAAAATTCAATAATAATTGAAGAATACAATACTAACAGTTACTGAAATATGCATTAGTGTTGGGGCAATGGAAGGTAGGCCAACTGACGTGAAAATCAGTATGTTGTGAAGGTTGAACTATATGATGCTGCAAAGAGCAGGAAGACGAGCAGAGAGAATGACAACTTGATGAGGTTCCCATCTGATGAGGGTTCTCCTTCTGTTGAAGGTACAGTTTTACATCCAGTTCCTACACCCATGTAAGCACGAGCATGAAGTTACAACGGATGCAAGGTACTAGTTTTACTTTTAATTTAGTGATTTTTAAACTGTGTAATACCTGGAATTGTGCTTGGAGTTTCTGGTGTTCCTGCTGGAGAGTCGGCTGGAGAATCAGCTGTACAAACAAGCGGTTATAGTTAGTGGTAGATTAAAATGACTCGAGTAAAATGCAATCTCCCCTCTTAAAAAAGTTGTAAGCATCTTATTTTCATTCCAAAGATATTTTCTTTGTTGTCACTATGGGCATCTGATATCAAGGCTACGATCTGTTTTGATGAGATCGAGGTTGAGATTGAACTGAAAATCTTTAATTTCGTTGTTACCATTGCAACGGCCGATAGGTGGAGTCTGACCTTTGCAAGCACCGGGTAAAGCTAGAGCCTGGGTCTGGTTGACATCAATCCCCAATGACGAGCCACCACCATTGAGAACCTCTCACAAGCACTGTGGTGATGATCGGACTACTCTAGCAAGCTACGAACAGCACTGTGAAGATGGGATTGAGGAATTCCCTGTAATGTAATTGAGGCATGGCGACACGCTGATTAGCACATTAGTACAAGTTGACTGAGCTGCAGCTCCCGCCCAGAGCATGGTCACCAGGACCAGGATTCAGTTACTAGATATTGCTGCTAGTTGTATATTAATTTGAGAGAGATTTAAGCCGGTTTCGAATTGTATTGGAATTCCTGAGTTCCAAGTGTTTTTATTTATAAAACATTCTTGGTGGGAAGAATAGTGTCATGAAGTACCCATATATTTTAGCACGGGAACAACAAAGAATAGTAATGTTATTTATTTATATTAAAATATTTTAGGGAAGAGAATAAATTTATGGAATATTTATAGATAAAAATCATGATAATAATAATGCATTAGATCTAATAGACTTATTCTTCTTTGATGTTAAGGTAAGTACAACAAATAGTCATCAACTTCCTTAAAAACGTAGAAGAATGGAACATACAATGCATTATAGATGTATGTATGATTATTACACTCAAGAGTTATTTTGTTATACCCTTGAGAAACTTTTCTAAAAAAAAAGAAAGAAACACCTTTGTTGACCTAAAGTTCATATAAGCTTCATCTTCGAGAAGAAAACATGTTAAATGACCAGCTAAGGCCCCTAAATGACAATGACAAAGGAGGTAAGGTAAGGATGCAAAGACAACCATGAGGATACAAGTGTCCAAATATTAATGATAGTACTTTAGTAATATGTTTTATCCTACTTTAAAATGCAACAACATTCGACAACATATTATCAATTTCAAGAATTTAAAAAAGGACAAACTCATCATCAAATGGAAGATTCCAATTAAAGACTCTTAACTCAGCGATCTTCCTTAATTTTAACGTTGTTGTAAAGCTAGTTTGTCTTAATTGCACTGATTGTCAAGCAAACATAAGCTCAAAAGTTACTTTCAAAGTTTCTTTTTATGTTATAATTTTTATACTTGGTAAGAAAATTGACTAGTGCCGGATCTTTTGTATTGTGGATTGGCGATTTTTATAGTTAAGGAAGGTGTATATCTAATTAATGGACTCATACCGAAGACCTTAAATAAGGGTAAAGACTCTCTTTTCAAACTCTTGTGATTACTCAATGGTTGAAATAAAGATTCCGCACTGCTATGAGAAAGAATCTTGCAGTAACCTTCAAAGCAAGACAAATTATAATTCTTATAAAAATTTTGACTTAGAGGAACAATGGAATGGATTGTGCATCCTAAATAAAAGTTAAAAAAGCTTTGCTTTTATAACTAACAATTTCATATAAAATTAAGTCATTAGCTAGGCATTCTGGGTTATGCAATCTGGAATTTTCAGATTGTTAATTCAAAATACCAAAAACAGTTAATATTTTCCAAGATAATTGAGACATGGTAAAATAAAAAATTTATAATCCTTAGGAACTTGAAAAATGGATTCAACAGACTATGTATTTCTTGAAACCTATAGAAACACATTTTAAAGTCATTTTAACCACCTTGGACCTAAGCTTTTTCGTGCATCATTCTTATAAATGTTTAAAGTTTATTCTCAGAGATCTGGATATATAGTTGAATACCGACACCTGTGGAGAGTTGAAACTTGTAACTATAATTGTGATTAATTTGTCAACCGTGAACAAGAGATTGTTTGGAAGAAGAATTTTAAAAAAAGAAAAAGGATAAATAGCCTAAAGAGATGCCAAGAGTGAGTCAGTCAAATCATTTTGTAAGATAGCTACTCAGGTTAGCATTTCTCAAATTCAAGTTGAAGGGTCAGCTACTGAGATATTATATATATATATATATGTATATGTATGTATGTATATGTCAATGGAGCCAATCAACACATACATGCATTAGTGTACAATATGATAAACAAAATAATGCATTCATGTAGTGTGGTTAGTGAGTGTGCCACAACTTATATATCTACCCCTTGTTTCGAGATGGGTTATGTTAGGCATATGAATTCTAACTTTTTTTCTTTTAAGTTTTGAAATTTATAATAGTTTTTGTAAAATTTATAATAAAAAATATTTGAAATATGAATAAAAAATTTAAAATATTAATATAAAAATTAAAATAAATAAATTTATTGGCAATCAATGCGAGCTGGAGTTGCATGCTATAGATTACAGCAAAATAATGAATGTAGAGTGATGGACATTGCTAGTTTAAAACATATGTATACATAGAAAACATTAACGTCAAAATCAAAATTTTAGTTTTCTTCCTTTCATCGCCTTTCATTTTCAGTAGTCAGAACGTAAACCCATATCCCTACCAAAATCACCAAAACAATGCATAAATCTATAATTTCACTTCCTTATTTTCCGTATCTAATTTCTCAGAAGCCAAACAGAAAATACGAGCATCCTAACAAGCTGAACAAAACTTAAATTTTCACAGGACGAATTTATACATAGAAGCCTCACATTTCCAAACGTTTCTTCCTTTTACGCCTGACACATAGTAACACGATTAATTACCAATCAAGCTATAAACAGAAGATACACCGGAAAGACTTTGCAAGTTTTAAATTTATTAATTTTCCTCTAAATTTTGTCAGTAATAAAACAAAAATTCTCAAATTCAGTTCAAAGACACAACGATTAGGGTTTAACTGTCAAAATAAAACAAACTCACCACAATGTACAGTCACAACATGAACATTACTATCACGAGATCTAATAGCATGCAACTCCAGCTCGCATTATTTAGAGTGATTCATCAATAGCATGCAAGTCGACCTTTTCTGAAACTAAATTTATCCCCATTATCCATGCCTTTTTCTTTCTACGCATTATACCTCTCCAAAAAGTCCATGCCTAGGATAATGTCGAAATTAAGCGTGTGCAACCCAATCAAGTCTACATTTAACTCTCGCCCCTATACAACAATATGCTCATATGGTAGAATCATTTCAATCTCTACCCCATCATAATTTGGATTTATTTTCGCTAAATATTTTCGCAACACGCTTCCAAAATTTCTCTTTATATTTTTTTTACTTAAATAATTAATAAAATATAATAAAAATACATATGTTAAGGTATTCAAATGATACCTGAATTTGAGGATGTTATAATATCCATCTCTTGTGTGACACTAGTATTCAAAGCGATACAAATCCCTAAAGTAAACAAGGTGAAGTAACATCTACCTCCACGAGACATTAGTATTAAAAAAAACAAAATCTAAATTTGCACATACAAATATATATAATATATATATATTTATATATAGGTTTGTAATAAAATAAATATCAATCATATATTATAAAGGATGATTATGACCTACAAACTATTGATAAATGTAGAAAAAGGGTTAATTGGTCGTAATGGAAAGAAGCAATTCACATAATATTGATTTTTTTTTACTAAACGTGGACTATTTACACCCCTATAGTTAAAGCACCTAATTATGTTAGACCTGTTGAATACAAACGAGTGTTTGTAAGTGAATGTAATAACTCGGCTAGAAAGTACAGTGTTAAACATTTATCAATCTTCTTATTATTCAATTTCTAACTACCCGGAACCGGTGTTCCCAGTTGAAACGCTAGCTGAGGCCGCAGCTTGTGACTCCACACGTTTTTGTAGCACGCTGCCGCTTCCACCACGACAAGTTCCTCCGATACCCGGTAAATGTCAACACCGATAAGTAAATTACCATTATGCCCTTCTAACTCAACGCCGCATTCTTTCTTCTTTTTCGTCCTCAGTTTCTCAGCCTTGGCAATCTCCTCGACTTTCTCCATCAACTTCGCCGGCATCTCTCTCGAAATGAACCGCTCGCCGTCGTTTACCGCATTGTACTACTCGTGGAATAAGCCTGACAAGTCCAAACCGGCGGAGAATAATATTATATCAAACGCGTTTAAGCTATTATTCAACTCGCGAGTCTCTTCCTTGACAATTTTCTCATCATTTTCGTCATCGTCGGGGAATTTTATTTCTTTTAGGCCACCCTTTTTGAACCAGGGATCATTAAGAATCTGATCAATAGTGATCCTTGTCTCTGGTTTTGTATCAAGCAGCCGGGATAAAAACCGTTTGAGATCGTTAGACATCCATTTCGGGCAACGGAACTCTCCTTTGTAGATTTTCTTCTACATATTCATCAGATTGGGGTCGTCAAACGGCAAGTATCCCGCCGATAAGACGAATAAAATAAGGCCACACGACCATACATCAACCTTAGCTCCATCGTAACCTCTCTTCGACAAAACCTCCGGCGCCACGTAAGCTGGGGTCCCACAAAGCGTGTGCAACAACCCGTCTGTTCGGATTTGATCCCCACTGCACTGAGCCCGAAATCCAAAACTTTCAGATTCCCGTTCTCGTCGTGTAAAAGATTCTCCGGCTTTAAATCACGGTGAAAAACGCCGCGATAATTGCAATATCCCGACTGCCGAAATCAACTGTTGGAAATATTTACGGCTGAGATCTTCACTGAACCTTCCTTTGGCAACTTGAGCAAACAATTCGCCGCCTCTGACAAACTCCATGACGAAGTAAATATTGGTCTTGGTGGCTAAAACCTCGTAAAGTTTAACGATATTAGGATGGCTCAAAAGGCGCATAATCGAGATTTCCCGTTAAATATTTGACACTAAATTGGAGCTGGTAATCTTCTTCTTGTTGACGACTTTAACGGCGACACTTTGTCCGTTACAGAGGTGATACGTATAGATGCAATTCATGCGAAGTAATAAAAATATTTTATTTACTAACTTCGTTATTAATTATTATTTATTATTTTAAATATTATTTCAATTCTTACCTTGTTATATAGGAATAAAGTTAGTGAGATTTGAGTATTGGAGTAAGTGATTTAAAATTATTATCAGTGACAATTTATTATTTTGTTAAAATTTATTACGTTGAACTATTTATAATTTAAATATAATAAAAGAAAAAATAATAAAAAAAATAAAAAAAAATTTCTTAATTTTTTTTTCATTTTTTAATTTTAACTTAATTCTATAAATTTAACTTATCAATTCGTATCATACCAAAAAATAAAGATAACAAGAGAAAGCAAGCAACAGGTTGGATTAGTTGTAATGAGCAGTAGACAAGGATGGAGAAGAGAGAATGAGAGAAAAAGAGGGGGAAGGGTGGGGACAACAAAATCAGTGAATTAAGGATTGAAATGACCGCAACCACCCAGAAGCGAAACGGTCACAAGTCATTCTAACACGAAGTTTGACATGTCTTTTGCAGGGATTACAGTTAGCACAAAGGACAAATTAAAGAAAGAAAAATTAAAAGAAGATTTTGTAAAGGATTCGTTCGGAGATGGAGTCGTTTTGATGATGAGAGAGACTAGTAACGGCGTCACCTATAAAACCTTCAGTATACCACTGTACCAGTAAGTTCAACCAACCCCGACATTCTTGGTCGATTCCCAAATCAGAAGCCAAATTTAATTCTAACTGTACGCTAAATTTTTGCGCACGATGCTAAAGAGCGTTGCGAGCAGAGGCTTTGTTTTTACTATGATGAAAAATATGTGCCCGAACATCGTTGCCAATGGTCGCAACTGTTTATGATAGAAGACTGTTTCGCGCAAGAAAAAGAAGAAGAAGAGCCCGTAGGCAATGAACAAGAATTCGTTAAGTTGCTACCTGAAATCTCGTTTCAAGCCATGTCAGGAGCCAATCATGCTCAGACCCTTCGTATAGCCGGAAAAATAAAAAATCAGAAGGTTACGGTGTTCATTGACGGCGGTAGTACGCACAATTTTATCGGCCAAACTACAGTCAAAAAGCTAGCTTTGCCCGTAATAAATAATCGATCATTTCATGTGATGATAGAAAATTGTGAAAAAATTGAGTGTGTTGGCCGGTGTCAGAATCTTACGTTGAATATCCAAGGTCATTCCATTGAAGTTGATTTTTATGTCTTGCCAATTGCCGCCAATCCAGTAGTCTTAGAAGTACAGTGGCTACATTAGGTCCAGTCGAATTTGATTATCGTAAACTCACCTTATCCTTCGCTCAGAAGGGACAATAACATCTATTACAAGGATTGCGTCGAACTTACCTCAAGCCTTTGGATGACAGTAAACTTCAACAATTAGCAGGGGTGGAATTTTATCTACAGTTATTAACCTTACAGGATACAAATTCTTTTACTCAACCTTTCAACAAAAATACTAACTGTTCAGAGCTCTACCGAAATATGCCACATGGAAAAATACACGACAATTCCAACGAACGTACCCAATAAGGCTACTTTGTTTTACTATCTTTATTTTGCTATTAATTATTATTTATTATTTGAAGTAGTTATTGCAATTGTTGACTTGTTCTATAGTGGATAAGGTTAGTGGGGTTTGGGTGTTGGAGTAAGTAGCTTAAAACTACTATTAGTAGCAACGTGCTCTCTGTTATTTAGTTAAAGTTTGTTTTTGTTGAACTATTTAAAATTCAGATGTAATAAAAGTAAGGGAGAATAAGAAAGACAAAGGTTTCCTTCTCTTAATTTCTTCTCCTTTCTTCCTCATTTTTTAGTTCTAACTTCGTTCCACAAATTCAACTTATCAATTGGTATCAGAGCCAAGTTCCAACAATGGAGACTAGGGAGAAAGCCCATCAATGCAACATTGAGTTTAGAAGTGAAGTTTAGAAAATCTTGAGCCAACATGAGTCTATCTTACAGACAGTGCTCAATGAAATCCAATCCCTGCGTGCTTCCCAAATAAACCATACCCTTACTGTCGAAATTAACCCCTTTGCACCAACAGAGTCTTCTCGAACCATAACCCACACCGCCATCACCAATCCTTCCCACTCACTAGACAAACATCCCCTAACTTAAATTAACCTTTCCTAACTTTCATAGAGAAGACCCAACTGGGTGGATCTATAAGGCCGAGTAATTTTTTGAATTCCAAAAGGTAGAACTAGAATAGCAAGTGCAACTAGCTTCCTTTCACTTAGAAGGCATTGCCTTACAATGGCATCGATGGATTACCAAATTTCGAGGGCCACTTACACGGGTAGAATTCACCAAGGCACTCCTTCTGCGATTTGGAGCAATGGATTACGAAAACCCTTCAGAAGCATTAACGAGGTTGAAACAAATAACCTTAGTGGCAACCTATCAAGAATCATTTGAAAAGATATCACATCAAGTCGACAACCTTCTTGAGCAATTCCTTGTTGGGTGTTTTATAGCGGGATTGCGGGATGACATCTGATTGGATGTAAAGGTGAAACAACCGAGAACCTTACCCAAGGCCATAGGAATCGCTCGTTTGATTGACAAGCGAAATAATCTACAATGGAACACCAATAGTGGCGGCACTTATAAAACCTCCAGTGCACCATCATACCAGCAAGTTCAACCAACAGTCGCCATTCTTGGTCCTTTCCCAAATCAGAAGCCAAATCCAATTCCACTTTTACGCCAAATTTCTGTCCAGAAAGCTAAAGAGCGTTGCGAACAGGGGCTCTGTTTTTACTGTGACGAAAAATATATGCTCGGACATCGTTGCCAACAGTTGCAACTCTTTATGATAGAAGACTCTTTCGGGCAAGAAAAAGAAGAAGGAGGGTTTGTACGTGTGATCGATCCTTTCAGGTAATGGTAGGAAATTATGGAAAAATTGAGTGTGTTGGCCGATGTCAGAACCTTATGTTGAATATCCAAGGTCATTCCATTGAAGCTAATTTTTATGTCTTGCCAATTGTAGCCAGTACAATAGTCTTGGAAGTACAATGGTGGAAACTTTAGGTCCAGTCGAATTTGATTATCGTAAACTCACCTTATCCTTCGCTTAGAAGGGACGACAACATCTATTATAGGGATTGTGTCGAACTCACCACGAGCCTTTGGATGATAGTGAACTTCAACAATTAACAAGAGTCAGATTTTATCTATTGTTATTAACCTTACAGGATACGAATTCTTCTACTCAACTTTTCAACAAAAATACCAACTGTTTAGAGCTCCACCGAAAGATGCTACATGGAAAAATACACAATGATTCTAACAAACGTACCCAAACTTTGTCTTTAAGGACAAGGACACTTTTAGGGGGATGGAATGATATGTCCACATGCAATCCATGTGAAGGAATAATCTATTCTATTATATTCTGTTTTACTATCTTTATTTTGCTATTAATTATTATTTATTATTTGAAGTAGTTATTTTAATTGTTGACAATAAAGTTAGTGGGGTTGTGGTGTTGGAGTAAGTGGCTTAAAACAACCGTTAGTGGCAATGTACTCCCTATTTTTTCGTTAAAGTTTGTTATCGCTGAACTATTTATAGTTCAGATGTAACAGAAGAGGGAATAATAAAAAAGATAAAGGATTCATTCTCTTAATTTCTTCTCATTTCTTTATCATTTCTTAGTTCTAACTTAATTCCACAAATTTAATTTATCAGGAGGTCGCGCGCATGGTAAACTTTTGCAAAGGTGCCGCAGCCCAAAAGCTTGCCAAGCTCGTACTTGTCGAACAAGGCATTGTCTGGAGCATGCTCGATCTCTGGCATAAGTGAAAAAACCAGAGATCGAAACCAGACACAAATGATCACAAAACAAATAATTAAACAAGGAGTTAACAAATAAAGCTCCGATTTCTTAGAAAAATCGAAACTTTTTGTTTTGTTTGTAAAATAACAATTGCGGCTGATTATCTAAAGAAAAAAATCTGGAGAAAACGGAAGAAGATTAAACAAAAGAGCAAACTTAACAGTCCAAGTTTTGTGAGGTTCTGCGCTTTTGTATCGATCAAAGACAACGCAGAGAGCGAACAACTGTTTTTCCTGTTTTCCACACATATATATATATATATTTAATTAACATTTTTTTTTGAATTTGTTAAAAAAATAAATAAATTAATTGGTTAAAAATAGAAAGTCGGCGAATGGTTGTTGCCACGTGGTACCATCTGCAGTGAATGATAGGCGACAGGCGTACGTAATTGAATGATAAGAGGGTTGAAGAGAGGGAGAAAGAGGCAGCAGAGCTCAATGATTCTGTAAGTTTTTATTTTACTTGGAGAATATAATAATACTAACTATGTGAATATCCGTAATACATTTAAATTTTTGAACACTGATATTATCATTGAATATGTTAATGACATACTACGTACGAGAGAAGTTTAGTAAAATTATTTTAAAAATAATATATATATACATATATATACATACATATATATATATATATATATATATATATATATATATATATATATGGCATGACCCAGAGGGCGTAAACGAACGAGGGACTGACTATTGGACGGCTGGGTCGGGCTCTGTTCCCAGAGTTTAGCCGTACAACCATCGAATATTGATAGGACACGTGGCAGAAAACAGTGACAAAAGATGCTCCCTGCATTTTCGTTAAATTTTTTGTTAAAATTTGTTAATTACAACATTAAAAGACCTAAATTTGTAAAATTAAAAAAAAATGACAAATAAGTTAGAATATTATATACTTTTTCTTGACTAAAAAAATAACTTTATAATATTAATTTATATATATTCTTATCGCATAAATTCTATATATTTATTAAATTAAATAGTTTATAATTTTATATAAATAATTAATTTATAATCCTATTTTATCAAAATTAATATATATAATTATATATTTATTTATTAAATTAAATTAATTTATATATTAAAATTTCAAAAAATAACTCTTAAAAATATTTTTATTATTTTTTAAAAATTTTGTGAGAAATATTTAAAAAATACTATTAATATATAAAATTTATGCACACAAAATTATTTTAATTATTTTATTTTATTATTAATTAATTAGTGATCAAATATACTAATGTTATTATTAAGAGTACTATTTAATAATTTTTAAAAAATTTTTATTTATGTGTGATGTAACTAAATTTTAAGATGATTATATAAAAATACTGTTTAAAATATAAAAAAATAATTATTCAATAAATTTAGGAAACTACTAATATAAATTTACTATAACATATATTCTTTAATAAAAAATTAAAATAAATAAAAAAATAATTATAACGATTAATATAAAATTTAAAATAATATGAAATTAAAAACATGAATTCTCGTATAGAAGTTTTGAATACATGTTTTACCACATGTATAGTCGACAAACCCGTGAATTTCTTCTTTATTTGTTGGAACGTAGAAGGATCTCTTTGGGAAGATTTGACATTGACAGCAAAGTGTGCTATACGGTGGCCCTTATTTGATGAACACAGATTTCATGTGATCAAAGGAAATTTCACAGAGCATTCCTATATCTGACTAGGAAATTTCAAAAACAAGATGGTCCCGCGAGAGCTTTGCACAACAAACCAATATATATCACTACGGTCCCTTGAGATTTGAAATAAAAAAATTAAAATAATTAATATAAAAATTTTAAAATATAAAATTAAAATAATTAATATAAAATATAAAATACAAATACAAATACAAAATTTTTATTAATTACAGTAAAAAATTAAAAAAAAATTAAGTGCATATCAAATCCTTAATTAATAGACATAACAAGTTTACAAGAAAAAAAGAGATAGTTATAATACTTTAGTCTTAAAATAATAATTAATAATACACATTGCATTGTTTGCTAAAGTTTTTAACATTCACTTAAATATGAAACTTATAGTTTTAGCATGGTATACATATATACAAATCCTCTCTCTCTACACATATATATCAAGTACTCTAATATTTTAAACAATTTTTTTATATCATTTATATAACAGTAGATTAAAATCTAATTTGAATAGTTTATATCGTATTTTACAAGTGTATTATTAATATTTTAAATTTAATATTAATAATTAAATATGTATTAATTTAATAATTAAAAATTAATGTAAAAAAAAATTGTGTAAAATTAAAATATTTTCAATGTATGTGTGTGTGTCACGCCCTTATTCATTGATTTGAATAAATGGCAATAATCACACAAATCATGAGATACACCTATTTCTAGTATACTACACGAACGTATAAGATTTTTAATATCTCATGTAACCATCTTATGTAATACACACACACACACACACACACCAAAATATAAATATACATTATTACAAACGTAATATTCTATAGCCAAGTATTTTTACAAAAACTCTTATGGATCCATCGTAGACACTATATACATACATAATGATGGAAAATGCTATATACTTAGAATAATCTTTAACAATTTGCAAGACATGAATTTTTTGCCTAGGGATGTGGACCAATCATTTCTTAATAATATATTGAATCTGAAAATATTTAAAAAAAGGTGACTATAGAATTTAGTGAATAAATGAATGAATGTAAGCAAAAGTATAAGAGTATCATATTTGAAAAATTAAAAAAATAAAATAATTTAAAGTATTCAACTTTATAAATAAACAAATTGTATAAAATATTTTTATATTTAAAGTTTATGGAATTAAATATCAAAACTTGGGCTTGTGAAAAAATTATTCTCCAAAAAATCCTCAAATGCACACTTGGTTGATATTTCAAAACCCGTCAATGAGTCATTTCATATATTTATATAAATTTAAGAATCATTAAACTGACTCATTAGTAATAGCTTAAGATTTCTATATGATTGCAATACATTTACTAGTATTTATTTGTAAACTTTTTTTTCTCCTATCTTAGTTTTGCAGGGAAAACTACTATTCATCTTTTTCATTTTCAGGCAAAAATGAATCTCATATCATATGGCACCCACTCTGGTTCTATATAACCAATTATGGTCTTTATTAATAATCAATTATACATAACAATGTCACAGGCACTTTCACCAAATCTCATATCACAAAATCATTTCAATAAATTTTACATACATATCCATCAATATCAACACAAAATCATCTCATAATAATTCATTTATTCATAGATAATGTATACAATTCTCAAATTATAATTTCTTTTAAATTTACTCTTACTTAGACATTGTCAATTCTATATTCATAAATTGAAATTGCATAATACAATCAAATATTTAAATTTATTTTATTAAAAAGTGTTAAAAATAAATTTATATTCATAAAATATTTAAATTCATATCATTGAAAAATATTTTAAAATATATCCATCTATTCATAGTTTGTGGAAAAGTTAGCACTTCTAAATTTAATCTCTTCAATGAATTGGATCTTTTACTACTATATCACTACCTATATATAATTTATTCACACATAACTATTAATATACTACATTTATTCTACACCAATTTGTTGGGGTCCCGATCTCTTATCCCAACTTTTCTACATCTTAAGAGGTTAGCAAGGCTACTAAAACTTTTCCTAACTTGCTGTTCTATTTGATCCTTGAGTTGTTTTCTTTAATTCTCGTTCCTAAAGCTGTCCTTTATGATTAGCTAGTGATAAAAAGGTATGTTGGATAGGCAAGACAACTCTTAAACCTATCATAACTTGCCTTGGTTGAAGAAGACAACTCTTGATTTCAACCTAAGCTTTTAAGCAAGGAAGACAATGTTTCACCTTAACATAAGCCCAAGTTATCTCAAGACAACTTTTAAAAGATAACCGAAATATAAACAAGAATAGAAGGAAGAATGCTAATCTTGATTCTTGATTAATAAATAAAAATATTCAAATTTGGAGTATATCTCCCTACTCACAAATAATGGGTTGTATTTGTAGTATTAGAGAGCCTTATCCTATTTCAACTAGTATTTAAGTTCCTTATCCACTTAAGATATGTTTTCCTAAGTCAATAAGATTTTCTAAGACAAGTAAAACCTTATCCAAATGTTTCCTAATTTTACTAGGATTCTTGATCATTCTTGATTGATTAAATCTTACTTTGACTAAACCTTTCTGTCATGATCTTATCATATCTCCTACAACTGTTGACTTTCATCTTGCTATTTCCTTCTAGGATTAGGACTTCCATATGGTGTGTCCTTCTGTTCCAAGATTTCATCTTGATGTAGACATCTTGTTGAAGCTAAACCTTCATGACGTCCTGTTGCTGCTGGAGTTCTTTATGTCGTTCATTTCCATTTCCTACTTAAATTGCACCATGTGTATCCTGCCAATGTTGGACTCCTTCTTGGCTTGGATGTTTGTTGTCAATTAGGACAGAGTCAGAATATGGCTGTGCTTCATTGCATGCCGCATACAAGTTTGTTGCGTGCACTTTTTGCCTTGTTGTTGCCTCTCTTGCTGCTTGGCATCTTTCTCGCATTTGCTCATGCTTCTTTTGCCTCTTAAGGTCCTTAATAATTAGGCAGTGCGCGAGACAAATGTCTGGGAGCTACCAGAATACTTGCGTTGTCCATGTTTGGAAGCGTGCGGGACAAACTTTTGGGAGCAATCAGAATAGCCATACGGGCACGGCAGAGGCTTCAAGCACATTGGGTAGTGCATGCGACAAACTTCCAATAGCGACTAGAACATCCTCGTAGGCATGGCAGCGGCGCCGGCCACGCTCATTTGTGTGTAGGATAAAGTTTTGGGAGCGACCCAAACATCCTTACAGGTGCGGCAGCGACATTGGACACGTTCGTCAGTGCGTGGGACGAACTTTTAGGAGCAATCGAAACATCCCCACGGGCGCAACAAAGGCTTCGGGTGCATTCAGTAGTGCACAGGACGAACTTTTAGAGCAACCAGAACATCCCAATGGGCGTGACAGCAGTGTCGGGTATATTTGGCAGTGCATCTGACGAACTTCTGAAAGTGACCAAACATCCGCACTAGAGGGACAATGACGTCAAGCATGGCGGCAACATCTTCCGCATTCTACAGTACGTGAGGTGGAACTTTTAGGAGTGATTGGACCATCCCCACCAGACAAGTAGAGGCATTGGGCATGTTTAGTAGTGCACTTGATGAACTTTCGGGAGTGACCAAAACACCATTGCGGGTACGATAGTGGCATTAGACACGGTCTCCAATGTGCAGTACGAACTTTGGGGAGCGGCCCGAACAATCTTGAAGCATGGCAACAACACCAAGGGCATTAGGCAATGCATGGGATGAACTTCGGGGAGCGACCAGAATAACCTCGTGAGCTCGACATCGGCATCAAACGCATTTGTGTTGGGGTCCTAAATTTTTTCCCCAATTTTTATGCACCTTAAGGGTTAGCATGCGTACTAGATCCTTCCTAACTTGCTATCCCATTTGATTCTTGAGTTCTTTTCTTATATTTATGTCCCCTAAGCTATCCTTCGGGTTAATTAATATATATAAAGATATGTTGGATAGGCAAGACAACTCTTAAACCTATCACAACTTGCCTTTAGTTGAAGAAGACAACTCTTAACTTCAACCTTAACTCTTAAGCAAGGAAGACAACTCTTAACCTTGACTTAAGCCTAAGTTATCTCAAGACAACTCTTAAAACATAATCGAAAAATAAACAAGAATGTGAAGCAAGAATGCTTACTTTTGATTCTTGATTAATGAATGAGAAAATAACAAATTTCGGAGCTTATGAGCTCCTCACAAATAATGGGCTGTATTTATAGTCCTAAGACAGCCTTATCTTAATTTAACTAGTACTTAGGTTCCTTATCCACTTAGGATATGTTTTCCCAAGTCAACAAGCTTTTCTAAGTCAACTAAAACATTATCAAGATATACCTTATCCATTGTTTCCTAATCCTACTAGAATTCTTGGTCTTTCTTGAATTCCTACTAAGACTAGAATTTCTACTTTGACTAAGTCCTTTTGTCTTTATCTTATTTTTTTTCCTACAGCTGTTGACTTCTTCTTTGCCGTTTCCTTCTTGAATTAGACTTCTTGCTATGGTGTCCTTCCTCTCCAAGACTTCTCTTTGGCGTGGTCACTTTCCTTCTCCTGCTCAGACTACTTCATGCATGTCCTGCCAATGTTGGTCTTCTTCTTGGCTTTCATTTTCGCAATTGATTAGGACTGAGTCAGAACCTAGCCGTGATTCACTGCTTGCTGCGTGCATGCTGGTTATACGCACTCGGTTGCTGCCTCTTTTGTTGGTTGGCGCCTTGCGCGCATTCTCTTACGCTCCCTTTGCCTCCTAAGGTCCTCAATAATCCCCCTTTCTTAGAGACTCACTTTGTCCTCAAGGTGAAAATTATGTCCCATTTGATTCTTGAGTTCTTTTCTTATATTTATGTCCCCTAAGCTATCCTTCGGGTTAACTAATATATAAAAGGATATGTTGGATAGGCAAGACAACTCTTAAACCTATCACAACTTGCCTTAGTTGAAGAAGACAACTCTTAACTTCAACCTTAGCTTTTAAATGAGGAAGACAACTCTTAACCTTGACTTAAGCCCAAGTTATCTCAAGCCAACTCTTAAAAGATAACCAAAAAATAAACAAGAATTTAAGCAAGAATGCTTACCTTTGCATTCATTAATGAATGAGAAAATAAAAAAATTCATATATTTGCATATTTGCATTCATTAATCAAGAATCAAGGTTCGTATTCTTGCTTCCATTCTTGTTTATATTTCGGTTATCTTTTAAGAGTTGTCTTGAGATAACTTGGGCTTAAGTTAAGGTGAAGAGTTGTCTTCCTTGCTTAAGAGCTTAGGTTGAAGTTAAGAGTTGTCTTCTTTAAGGTTAGTTGTGATAGGTTTAAGAGTTGTCTTGCCTATTCAACATATCTTTTATTCATTAGTTAATCTTGAAAGACAGCTTAAGGGATGTAAATCAAAGAAAAGAACCCAGGAATCAAACGAGACAGCAAGTTAAGAGAGATTGTAGTAGTCGTGCTGACCCCTAAGGAGTAGAAAAGTTGGGGGAAAAAATCGAGACCCTAAAAAAGTAGTGCTCTTGTTGAGAGATCAACACAAGCGCCATTCAATTGAAAGGCATCATGGTTACCATGTCATCTAGGTAGCATTCACCTGCACCACAAGAACAGACCGGAGAAGACTGCTCAGTCACTCAACCAAGTGACTGTCAAGGATCGTTTCATGATCCCAACAATTGATGATATGCTAAACAAGTTACATGGAGCAAAGTTGTTTACCAAGCTTGATCTCAAGGATGGATATCATTAAATACGCATGAAAGAAGAAGATGTGCAAAAGATTGCATTTCGGACTCATAGTGGACACTACAAATACCTAGTCATGCCTTTCAGACTATGCAATGCACCCTCCACCTTTTAAGCAGTCATGAACGACATCTTCAAACCCTATTTGTGCAGGTTTGTATTAGTTTTCTTTAATGATATCTCAGTCTCTTCTAGGAACCATGATGATCATATAAAACTCTTAGCAAAGGTTTTGGAGGTGTTAAGAAGAAATCACTTCATTATCAAGCCATCTAAGTGCACGTTCATGTAAGAGGAGATTGAATACCTCGGTCACATCATATCCAGAGACGAAGTGAAGGTAGGCTAACGAAAGATAGGAGCTATGCAAACATGGCTGACTCCTAAGAATATCATAGAACTTAAAGGATTTCTAAGTTTGACAGGCTATTACTGCCAATTTGTTCGCAAATACGGCACTTTAGCAAAACCATTGACGGATTTGCTGAAGAAGGACGGATTCCTATGGCAGAGAAGAGTAAAGACGCATTCAAGTTGTTGAAGCAAGCCATGTGTGAGACCCCGGTGTTAGCACTTCCCGACTTCAACCAAACCTTCGAGCTTCACACTGACACATGTCAAGATGGAATAGATGCTATCCTGAGTCAAGTTAAAAGACCTATTGCATACATGAGCAGAGTCTTAGTGCCTATGAAGAAGGAATGGTTAGTATTTGCCAAGAAGATGTTGGTTATCATCCATGCAGTCAAGCTTTGGTGACCTTACCTTTTTGGGAGGAAATTCTTAATCATTATAGATCAATAACCTTTGAGAAGCCTCATGAAGTAGAAAATTACCATATTGGAGCAGTGAAAGTTCCTTGTCAAGTTGCTGTGATACTAGTATGAAATAATCTACAAACAGGCAAGGAAAACAAGGTGGTAAATGCATTGTCTAGAAGAATGGAGGTCAAGTATTGTGGACAGCATGTGAGCCTAATGACACATGCCTCACTACCATTAGCGGAGCAGAGTGGAATGTATGGACAGAAATCAAAGAGGTAATAGTGATTGATCGCTAAAGCTAAGACCTCACTGAGAAGATCAAGAATTTCAATTGTAAGATCAAGCTATTCTTTTGGTCAAAAGGATTTAAGGCAAAAGGCAAGAAGAAAGCCAACAATTATGACATTTTTCCACGGATAAAACTAGAAGATGGCAAGACCAAGGGATTGCTACAACCTTTTCCATTACCTGTACAAGTTTGGGAAGACTATAATGACATCCAGCAACAGTTTTCTAGCTTTCACCTTAATGACAAGGTGAGTCTTCAAGAAAGGGGGATTGTTGAGAACTTAAGTATGCAGGAAAGGCAGTGGGCAGAAAATTGGGCGACAAAGGAGAGGATGGGCAAGAAAATGTGCATAACAAGCATGGCAATAGCAAGTGTGCAGCCCAGCAGTGAGGCCCGACCAGTATTTGACTTAATCCTAATTAATGAAGGATATTTTTACCAAGCAAAGTTCCAACAGCAGCAGGACATCCATGCCAAGGAGAATTCCACCAGCAGTAGAACATCTGCACCAAGAAGAGTTCTATTAGTAGAAGGACACGCATGATGAATTCCAGTAGCAATGGGATACTCATGGCCAAGTAAAATTCTAAGGGCAAATGCATTTTGCATTGAGATTCCTAGTCCTAAAACGATAAGCCAAGAGGAATTCCAATAGCTGTAAAATACAAGATAAGGTAGAAATTCCAGTCTTGGTTGAAAATCAAGAAAGACTAAGAATCCTAGTAGAATTAGGAATCATTTGGATAAGGTCTATCTTGATAATATTTTAGTTGTCTTAGAAAATCTTGTTGACTTAGGAAAACATATCCTAAGTGGATAAGGAACTTAAGTACTAGTTGAATTAGAATAAGGTTGTCCAATACTATAAATACAACCCATTATTTGTGAGCAGGAAGGGGATGATCCGAATTTTGCATATTTGCATTCATTAATCAAGAATCAAGGTTAGCATTCTTGCTTCCATTCTTGTTTATATTTCGGTTTTATTTTAAGAGTTGTCTAGAGATAACTTGGGCTTAAGTTAAGGTGAAGAGTTGTCTTCCTTGCTTAAGAGCTTAGGTTGAAGTTAAGAGTTGTCTTGCCTATCCACCATATCTTTTATTCATTAGTTAATCCTGAAGGACAGTTTAAGGGATGTAAATCTAAGAAGAGAACTTAAGAATCAAACGGGACAGCAAGTTGAGAGAGATTTTAGTGGTCGTGCTGACCCTAAGGAGTAGAAAAGCTGGGGAAAAGAATCGGGACCCAACATGAATACGCCGGATGCCTTTCAGATGTCAGTGGGGATGTTCCATCACTCATGCAAACTTGTCCGGCGCACTGCTTAACATGCTCAATGTCGCTGTCGTGCTCGTGGGGATGTTATGGTCCCTGCTGGAAGTTCGTCTCGCACACCGCTGAATGTGTCCAATGCCGCGCCATGCCCATGAGAATATTTTTGGTTGCTCCCAAAAGTTTATCCCATACACTGCCAAGCGTGCCCAAAACCTCTGTCGCACTGGTAGGGATGTACGGGTCGCTGCCGAAAGTTAGTCAAGCACACTGCCAAACGCAACCGACGCCTTTACCGTGCCCGCGGTGATGTTCATGTTGCCCCCGGAAGTTCGACCTGCACATTGCCAAAGGTGCTTGATGCAACTGCCATGCTCGAGGGATTTTTTGATCGCTCCTGAAAGTTTGTCCTGCACACTGCCGAAGGTGCTCGATGCTGCTGCCATGCTAGGATGTTCCGGTTGCTCTTAGAAGTTCATTACGTGCACTGCTGAACGTGCTCGAAGCCTCTGCCTCACCTGTGGAGATGTTTTGGTCACTTCCAAAAGTTCATCCTGCTTATTGCCCAATGTACCCGAAACCTCTACCATGCTTGCGGGGATGTTCCAGTTGATCCTGAAAGTTCATCCCGAGCAATGCCAAACAGGTCCCGCGTCTTGCCACACCCGCAGGGATGTTCTGACTGCTCCCAAAAGTTTGTCCTGGGCACTGCCAAACGTGCCCGCAGGGAGGTTCTGGTTTCTACCGAAAGTTCACCTTGCGTTCTTCTGAATGTGCTCGACACCACTTCCATGGTCGCGGAGATGTTTTGATTGCTCCCAAAAGTTCATCCCGCACACCGCCGAACATGCCCTATGCAGCTACCAAGCCCATGGGAATGTTACAACCGCTCCAAATGTTCATCATGTACAATGTTGAATGTGCCCTACACCGCTGCCAGGCCCGTGGGGATGTTCTAGTTGTTCCCCGAATTTGGTCTTGCACTCTTCCATACACACCCAATGCATCTACTGCACTTACCAGGATATTTCATTCACTCCTAAAAATTCATTCCGCACATTGTCGAGCTGTTAAGGACCTTAGGAGGCAAAGGGAGCATGAGTGAAGCGCGCAAGGTGCCAAGTAGCAAGAGACAGAAACATGTTAGAATGTGTGTGCCACAAGTCTGCACACACCAAACAGTGAAGCACGACCAAATTCTTACTCAATCCTAATTGATTGCAGAAATCTAAGCCAAGAAGAAGACCAACATTAGTAGGACACGCATGTGGCAATCCGAGTAGAAGAATGAGAGTGACGGTGTGAAGAACTCCAGCAGCAGCATGACATCTTGGCAGGATTACTTTAGCAAGAGGACGACGCCAAAGAGAAGTCTTGGAGAGGAAGGACACACCATAGCAGAAGTTCTAATCCAATAAGGAAATGGCAAGAAGAAGTTCAAATGCTATAGGAGAAAAGATAAGGACAGAAAGACTTAGTGAAAGTAGGAATTCAAGAAAGACCAAGAATTTTAGTAGGATTAAGAAACAGTGGGATAAGGTCTATCTTGATAATGTTTTAGTGTGACTTAGGAAAACATATCCTAAGTGGATAAGGAACCTAAGTACTAGTTAGATTAGGATAAGGCTGTCTTAGGACTATAAATACAGCCCATTATTTGTGAGGAGAAGATATGCTCCAATTTATGTTATTCTCTTATTCATTAATCAAGAATCAAGGTTAGCATTCTTGCTTACTTTCTTGTTTATATTTTCGATTATCTTTTAAGATAGTTGTCTTGAGATAACTTGGGCTTAAGACAAGGTTAAGAGTTGTCTTCCTTGCTTAAGAGCTAAAGTTGAAGTTAAGAGTTGTCTTCTTCAACCAAGGCAAGTTGTGATAGGTTTAAGAGTTGTCTTGCCAATCCAACATATCCTTATATATATTAGTTAACCTGAAGGACAGCTTAGGGGACGATAAATATAAGAAAAGAACTCAAGAATCAAGCGGGATAACAAATTAGGAAGGATTCTAGTAGGCGTGCTGACCCCTAAGGTGTAGAAAAGTTGGGGAAAAAAATCGGGACCCCTAATAAATTGGTGCTTTTGTTAAGAAATCAGCACAATCACCAGTTGAGAGGTAGCACGATCACCCAACAAATTAGTGCTCTAGTTGAGACAGCAGCACAGACACCAGTCAATTGCAAGGCATCAAGGTTACCATGACATCTAGGCAGCATTCACCTGCACCACAGGAACAGACCAGGGAAGATTTCTCAGCCAACAACTATAGAAGAATCCTTGCCTTAGAGAGAAACCAGAATGCGATCAATGACCAGGTAGGTGATATCAAACACCAACTATCCTCTATCATTCATTCTCTTGAACAGTTGAAGAGAGACACACCCCTGAGTGGCCAGAAAAACAAGTCCAAACCAAGTCAGGCAGAAACAGCCACCTACCACAAATGTCTAGGAGGCTTCAACCTAAAATCACAAGACACCAATTGCATGAGAAGATTCTGACTAGGAGCAACTTCCCTCTCAAGAAAGGGGGAAAAAGGCGCACAAGTTTGGGAAGTAGGAGGGAGACTTCACCAAATGAACACCTGCCCCATGATCGCTACAATGATTATAGTGATGATGAGGAGGTGCTGGACAGAAGGCTCGCATCATGGCAACCAAGAAGGGTACAAATCACCCTGAGGCAGAACCATGGCACACCACAAGGAGGGAAGATTGGCACTACGACAGCCCAAGCCATTACACACAGCCTAAGGTAAAAATTGAGTTCCCTACCTTTGAGAAGGGAGATCTAACAAATGGATCTCCAAGGCTGAATTTTACTTTGAGAAACAAGGTATTGAAAGAGGTGAAAGGGTTGAGTTTGCATCCTATCACCTATGTGGGAGAGCCAACCAATGGTGGCATTGGCTTAAGGCCACCTATGGCCGAGAAGGAGAAGGATAGGTTGGACAAGGTTCACACAAGAGCTAGTGAACATATTTGGCCCATCTAGCATGACAAACTACGAGGGACAGCTTGCCAAGATAAGGCAAGAGGGATCTCTAGAAAGCTACCTTGAAGAATTCAAGAGGTTGGCCAAATTGGTAGGACATTGGCCAGATAGTGCACTAATTGGCACTTTTCTAGATGGCCTTGTACCTTGGCTAAGGTGAGAAGTAAAGATGAGGGATCCAAACTCTCTCACTCAGTGCATTCGGTTAGCAAGACTCATCAATGATGGGAGAAGCATCACCCGCAGCACAACCAAGGTCATCAAACCCTCGGACAAACTAGGTAAGGCACCTTTATCAAGTAAGATAGTAACCCCAAAAACAAAGGACCCTCTCAAACTATCCACTGAAGAAATCAATAGGAGGATCGAAAGAGGCCTATGTTTTAGGTGCAACGATAAGTGGCAAGTTGGCCACAAGTGCAAGAAAGGGTTGTTCAACATCATTGAAGTAGTAAGTGATGAAGAGACAAGGAAAGCAGCGAGGAAGAGCAAGACAGCCGCATGGACAGAAGGAGGAAAGCAAAGTCAGAACACTCCCTAAATCATGCAGAAAGAAGGAAAATCAACTTGCATGCAGTAGGGGTAACCACCAAGCCTACTGCGATGAGGTTATTTCGCAACCATTAACGGAAAAAATGTTTTAGTGTTGATAGATAGTGGAGTTACTCATAACTTTATCAACTCAAAATTGATCAAAACACATCAAATACATCCAAAAAAGGTTGCACACTTTGAGGTAAGAGTGGCAAGCGGACAGAAGCTCAAGTGCGCACAAGTAATCCAAGCAGTAGCTATGCAATTCAAGGAGTGACAATAGAGGCGGAATTGCATGTGTTAGCCCTGGCAGGTCTTGATGTGGTTTTAGGCAATGCTTGGCTTAAAACCATAGGCAAGATAATGTTCAACTATGAATCCATGGCCATGCACTTCCAATGGAAGGGAAGGAACTGCACGTGGGAGGCATCCACCACTAATGCAGCGCATCATTGTGAGGTAAGTACCCTTGAACGACTATACAGAAAAAGGGACACAATGTTTTGTAGTTCTCTTGGCCACAAAAGAGGAAAACACAGCCGAACATCATTCACACAAAGACATACCAATGGGAGTAAGGAACCTATTGGAGCAATTCGGAGATGTCTTAGGAGAGCCACAAGGACTACCACCCTCAAGACATTATGACCATGCCATCCCATTAATCAACGAAACCAAGGCGATTAATGTAGCACCTTACTGGTATGCACACTTCCAAAAGAACAAGATTGAAAGACAAGTGGAAGAGATGCTACAGCAAGGTATTATCCGACCTAGCACCTCACCCTTTTTCTTCTCCCGTTCTACTTGTTAGAAAGAAAGACGAAACTTGGAGGTTTTGCACCGATTATTGGGCACTCAACCAAGCAACTGTCAAGGATTGTTTTTCGATCCCAACAATTGATGATATGCTGGATGAGTTACATGGAGCAAAGCTATTCACCAAGCTGGATCTCAAGGTCGGATATCATCAAATACGCATGAAAGAAAGAGGACGTGCAGAAGACAGCATTTTGGACTCATAGTGGACACTACGAGTACCTAGTCATGCCCTTCGGACTATGCAATGCATCCCTTCACCTTTCAAGCAGCCATGAACGACATCTTCAAACCTTATTTGCATAGGTTTGTTTTAGTTTTCTTTGATGACATTTTGGTCTATTCCTAAGGAACCACAATGATCACATAGAACACTTAGCAAAAGTGCTAGAAGTGTTAAGAAGAAATCGTTTCATCATCAAGCCATCCAAGTGCACATTCATGCAAGAGGAGCTTGAATACCTCGGTCACATCATATCTGAAGATGGAGTGAAGGTAGACCAACGGAAAATAGGAGCCATGCAAACATGGCCAACTCCAAAGAATGTCACAGAACTTAGAGGATTTCTAGGTTTGACAGGCTATTATCGCGATTTGTTCGCAAATACGGGTGCCATAGCAAAACCACTAACAGATTTGCTAAAGAAGGACGGATTCCTATGGATAGAGAAGAGTGAAGACGCATTCAAGTTGTTGAAGCAAGCTATGTGTGAGACCCCAGTGTTAGCACTGCCCAACTTCAACCAAACCTTCGAGCTTCACACTGACGCATGTCAAGATGGCATAGGTGCTGTCCTGAGTCAAGCCAGAAGACCTATTGCATACATGAGCAGAGTCTTAGGGCCCATGAAGAAGGAATGGTCAGTATACACCAAGGAGATGTTAGCCATCATCCATGCAGTCAAGGTATGGCGACCTTACCTTCTTGGGAGGAAATTCCTGATCATTACAGATCAACAACCCTTGAGAAGCCTCATGGAGCAGAAAATTACCACCCCAGAGCAGCAAAAGTTCCTTGTCAAGTTGTTGGGTTACGAGTATGAAATAATCTACAAGCCTGGCAAGGAAAATAAAGTGGTAGACGCATTGTCCAAAAGCAATGGAGGTCAAGTGCTATGGGACAGCATGTGAGCCCTAATGACGCATGCCTCACTGCCATCAGCAGAGCAGAGTGGAATGTATGGACAGAAATCAAGGAGGCAATAGAAATTGACCCTCAAAGCCAAGAGCTCACAGAGAAGATCAAGAATTTTGACCTTAAGGTTAGTAAATTCACCCTTAAGAATGGATATATTTGGCACAACTAGCAGGTGTATGTACCAAACATACCAGGACTAAGAGGGAAGATCTTGAATCACTTCCACAACTCACAGGAAAGGAGGACATTTAGGATGGTTCCATACTTACATGCAGATCAAGCTATTCTTTTGGTTGGAAGGATTCAAGGCAAAAGTCAAGAAGAAAGGATAGCAATTGTGACATTTGTGAATGGATAAAACCAAAAGATGGCAAGACTAAGGGATTGCTACAACCATCGCCATTACTTGTACAAGTTTGGGAGTACTATAATGACATCTAGAAGCAACGTTTCCTTAATTTCTACCTTAAGCAGAAGGTAAGTCTCTAAGGAAGGAGATTATTGAGGAACTTAGGAGGCAAATGGAGCATGAGTGAGTGCACACAAGGCACCAAATAAGAGAGGCAAAAATAAGCCAGAATGTGTGCGCCACAAGCTTGCATAGACCAAGCAGTGAAGCACAGCCAGGTTCTGACTCAGTCCTAATTGATTGTAGTAATCCAAGCCAAAAAGAAGACCAGCATTGGCAGGACACGCATGGAGAAATCTGATCAGGAGAAGGAGAGTGACAGCGTGAAGAACTCCAGTAGGAGCAGGACATCTTGGCAGGATCACTTTAGCAAAAGGATGCCAAAGAGAAGTCTTGGAGAGGAAGGACACACCATAGTAGAAGTTCTAATCCAATAAGAAAATGGCAAGAAGAAGTTCAATAGCTATAGGAGAGAAGGCAAGATAAAGACAGAAAGACATAGTCCAAGTAGGAATTCTAGTCTAAGTAGGCATTTAAGAAAGATCAAGAATCCTTGTAGGATTGGGAAATATGGGATAAGGTCTATCTTGATAATATTTTAGTTGACTTAGAAAAGCTTGTTGACTTAGGAAAACATATTTAAGTGGATAAGGAACCTAAGTACTAGTTAAATTGGGATAAGACTGTCTTAGGATTATAAATACAACCCATTATTTATGAGGAGGAGACGTGCTCTGAACTGCCATACACATCCTAGAAGTTTGTCCCGAGAACTGCCGAACCATACAATGCTTTTGTTAAGCCTGCGGTGATTTTTTGGTTGCTCTTAGAAGTATGACCTGCTCACTATAGAATGCACCTGACGCCTCCGTCGTGCTTGCGGGGATTTTCTGATCACACTCAGAAGTATGTCTCGGACACTGTCGAATGCGCCTGACACCTTTACCAAGCCCATGGGGATTTTTTAGTCGCTTCCAAAAGTACGTCCCTTGCACTGTCAAAGGTGCTCGACGGTGCTGCCGCACCTGCAGGGATGTTCCCATCACTCTTGGGAGTTTGTTCCACATACTGACAAACACGCCTGATGTCTCTGCTGCGCCCACAGGGATGTTTTAGTTGCTTTTGAAAGTTCGTTTGGTGCATTGCCCAATGTGCCCAAAGCCTTTTCCATGCCCGTGGGGATGTCCCTTTCTCTTTAAGACGTTCATCACGCACACTGTGCAATGCGCCAGAAGCCTTTATCGTGCCTGAGGGCATGTTCTAGTGGCTCCTAGAAGTTCATCATACACACTGCTGAACGTGCCCGACGCCTCTACTACTCTTGTGGGGATGTTCTAGTTGCTCCCAAATTTCATCTTGTAGACTGGCGAATGTGCTTGACGCCTTTGCCTGCATCAGCGGGGATGTTCCGGCCACTCTTGGTAGTTCATTTGGTACATTGCCCAACACGACCGAAGCCTCTACCACACCAGCCGGGATATTCCAGTCGCTCCCGGAATCTCATCCTAAGAACTGATGAATACTTCTGATGCATCTCCCGAGCCTGCGCGGATTTTTCTGGCTACTCTCGGAAGTTTATCCCGTGCACTGCTAAACATGCCAACACCCGTTTCATGCTAGCAGGGATGGTCCAATCGCTCACGCTCCCTTTTCCTCCTAAGGTCCTCAACAATCCCCTTTCTTGGAGACTCACCTTGTCCTCAAGGTGGAAGTAGGGAAAACTGCTGCTGGATGTCATTATAGTCTTCCCAAACTTGTATGGGTAATGGCAAAGGTTGTAGCAATCCCTTGGTCTTGCCATCTTCTGGTTTTATCCATGGGCAAATGTCACAATTGCTGTCTTTCTTCTTGACTTCTGCCTTTGAATCCTTCCAATCAAAATAATAGCTTGATCCACATGTAAGTACGGAACCATCCTGAATGTCCTCCTTTCCTCGTGAGTTATGGAAGTGATTCAAAGATCTTCCCTCTTAGTCCTGGTATGTTTGGTACATACACCTGCTGGTTGTGCCAAATATATCTATTCTTAAGGGTGAATTTACTAACCTTAGGGTCGAAAATTCTTGATCTTCTCTATGAGCTCTTGGCTTTGAGGGTCAATCTCTATTGCCTCCTTGATTTCTGTCCATACATTCCACTCAGCTCTGCTGATGGCAGTGAGGCATGCGTCATTAGGCTCACATGCTGTCCACAATGCTTGACCTCCATTGCTTCTAGACAATGCATCTGCCACCTTGTTTTCCTTGCCTGGGTTTGTATATTATTTCATACTCATACCCAGTAACTTGACAAGGAACTTTTGCTGCTCTGGGGTGGTAATTTTCTACTCCATGAGGCTTCTCAAGGGTTGTTGATCTGTAATGATCAGGAATTTCCTCCCAAGAAGGTAAGGTCACCATACCTTGACTGCATGGATGATGGCCAACATCTCCTTGGCGTATACTGACCATTCCTTTCTTTATGGGCCCTAAGACTCTGCTCATGTATGCAATAGGTCTTTCTGGCTTGACTGAGGACAGCACCTATTCCATCTTGACATGCGTCAGTGTGAAGCTCGAAAGGTTTGGTTGAAGTCAGGCAGTGCTAACACTGGGGTCTCACACATAGCTTGCTTCAACAACTTGAATGCGTCTTCACTCTTCTTTGTCTATAGGAATCAGTCCTTCTTCAGCAAATCTATTAATGGTTTTGCTATGGCACCGTATTTGCGAACAAATCGGCGGTAGTAGCTTGTTAAACCTAGAAAATCCTCTAAGTTCTATGACATTCTTAGGAGTTGGCCATGTTTGCATGGCTCCTATTTTCCATTGGTCTACCTTCACTCCATCTTTGGATATGATGTGACCGAGGTATTCAAGCTCCTCTTGCATGAATGTGCACTTGGATGGCTTGATGACGAAAAGATTTCTTCTTAACACTTCTAGCACTTTTGCTAAGTGTTCTATGTGATCATCATGGTTCCTGGAATAGACCAAAATGTCATCAAAGAAAACTAAAACAAACCTGTGCAAATAAGGTTTGAAGATGTCATTCATGGCTGCTTGAAAGGTGGAGGGTGCATTGCATAGTCCGAAGGGCATGACTAGGTACTCGTAGTGTCCACTATGAGTTCGAAATGTTGTCTTCTGCATGTCCTCTTCTTTCATGCGTATTTGATGATATCCGGCCTTGAGATCCAGCTTGGTGAACAGCTTTGCTCCATGTAACTCATCCAGCATATCATCAATTGTTGGGATCGAAAAACGATCCTTGACAGTTGCTTGGTTGAGTGCCTGATAATCGGTGCAAAACCTCCAAGTTCTATCTTTCTTTCTAACAAGTAGAACGGGAGAAGAAAAAGGGGAAGTGCTAGGTCGGATAATACCTTGTTGTAGCATCTCTTCCACTTGTCTTTCGATCTCGTTCTTTTGGAAGTGTGCATACTGGTAAGGTGCTACATTAATCACCTTGGTTTCGTCAATTAATGGGATGGCATGGTCGTAATGTCTTGAGGGTGGTAGTCCTTGTGGCTCTCCTAAGACATCTCTGAATTGCTCCAATAGGTTCCTTACTGTCAATGGTATGTCTTCGTGTGTATGATGTTTAACTGTGTTTTCCTCCTTTGTGGCTAAGAGAACTGCAAAACATTGTGCCCTTTTTCTGTATAGTCGTTCAAGGGTACTTACCTCACAATGATGCGCTGCATTGGTGGTGGATGCCTCCCACGTGCAGTCCCTTCCCTTCCATTGGTCATTGCCAAAAGTTCGTCTTGCACACTGTTCAACACGCCTGAAGCCTCTGCCGCACCCATGGGAATGTTCTGGTCGCTCTTGAAGCCTCTAGCGAGGTCGCAGTGATTTTCTGGTCACTTTACAAAGTTCATACCGCACCCTGCCAAACTGTTGAGAACCTTAAGAGGCAAAGGTAGCATGAGCAGCATAAAAGGATGCAAGAGAGGTGCCAAGCAGCAAGGGACACAGCTATGGGCCAAAACATGTGCACATCAAGCTTCGACATGGCATGCATTTAGACTAGCAGTACAACTTGGCTAGAATCTGACCTTTGCGAATTGAACAAGGACATCTAAGTCGAGAAGGACTCTAGCCACAGCAGGACACCCATAGAGGAATCCTAGCTAAGGAAGGACGTCTAAGGCAAGAAGAATTCCAGATGTAGTAGGATGCGCATGATGAATTCTAGTAGCAATAGGATAGTTACACCAAGGAGAATTCTAAGGGTAGAAAGATATGCATTGAAAGTCCTAGTCTTAGAAAGATAGAGAACTTAAGTACTAGTTAAATTAGGAAATGGCTGTCCAATACTATAAATATAGCTCATTATTTGCATGAATATATGCTTCGATTTGTAGGCTTTTATTCATTAATCGAGAATCAAGCTTCGGCATTCTTGTTTATATTTCGGTTATCTTTTGAAGAGTTGTCTTGAGATAACTTAGGCTTAAGTCAAGGTGAAGAGTTATCTTCTAAGCAAATTAGTGCTCTCATTAAGAAGTCAGCACAGACACCATTCAAGAGAAAGGTAGCACGGTCACCACGTCTTCTAAGCAGCAATCATCTGCACCACAAGAATAGACCGGGGAAGACTTCTCGGTCACCAACCGTGGAAGAATTCTAGCCTTGGAGAGGAACCAACATGCGATCAATGGTGATATCAAACTCCAATTATCTTCTATCATCCATTCTCTTGCGCATTTGAAGAGAGATACAACACGAGTGGCCGGAAAATAAGTCCAAATCGAGTAAGCCAAGAGCAGTAACCTGCCATTAACATTTAGGAGACTCCAATCGGAGGTCATATGGCATCAAGTGCATGAAGATGACTAAAACTAAGAGTAAGTTCCCTCTCAAGAAAGGGGGAGAAAGGCATATGAGTTTAGGAAGCAAGAGGGAGACTTCACCAAATGAATACCAGCCTTCTGATCGCCATAATGACTATAGTGACGATGAGGAAGTATTAGTCAGATGACCAGCACCATGGCAGCCAAGAAGGGTGCGAAATCACCATGAGGCAGAACCATGGCAAACCACAAGAAGGGACGATTGGCACTATGATAGCCCTAAGCCATTACACACGGCCAAAGGTAAAAAATCGAGTTCCCCTACCTTTGAGAAAGTAGATCCAACTGAATGGATCTCCAAGGCTAAATTTTATTTTGAGAAACAAGGTGTTAAGAGAGGTGAAAGAGTTTGATTTTACATCTTATCACCTATGTGGGAGAGCCAACCAATGGTGGCGTTGGCTTAAGGCCACCTATGGCCAAGAAGGAAGAAGGATAGGCTGGACAAGGTTCACGCAAGAGTTAGTGAACAGATTTGGCCTGTCTAGCATGACAAACTACGAGGGACAGCTTGCCAAGATTAGGCAAGAGGGATCTCTAGAAAGTTACCTTGAAGAATTCAGAGGTTGGCTGAATTGGTAGGACATTGGCTGGATAGTGCACTAATTGGCACTTTTCTAATAGCCTTGTACCTTGGCTGAGCTAAGAAGTAAAGATGAGGGATCCAAACTCTCTCACTCAATGCATTTGGTTGGCAAGACTCATCAATGATGGGAGAAGCATCACCCGCAGCACAACCAAGGTCATCAAACCCTCGAAAAAACTAGGTAAGGCGTTCTCATCAAGTAAGACAGCACCTCAAAAACAAGACCCTCTCAACTATCACAAAGAAATCAACAGAAGAATCAAAGAGGCCTATGCTTTTAGGTGCAATGATAAGTGGCAAGTTGGCCACAAGTGCAAGAAAAGGTTGTTCAACATCATTGAAGTGGCAAGTGATGAAGAACATGAGGAAAGCAATAAGGAAGATCAAGAAATCCACATGGACAGCAAGAAGGAAGCAGCAGGCAGTACACTCTTCTAATCATGTGGAAGAGGGCAAAATCAACTTGCATACAGTAGGGGCAACCACCAAGCCTACTGCAATGAGTGTTGACCATAAATGAAAGAATGTTTTGGTGTTGATTGATAGTGGAGCCACTCATAACTTCATCAACACAAAATTGGTCAAAACACTTCAGCTATGTCCAAAAAGGATTGCACCCTTTGAGGTAAGAGTGACAAGTGGACAGAAGCTCAAGTGTGCGCAAGTTATCAAGGCAGTAGCAATGCAGATTTAAGGAGTCAAGATAGAGGCAGAACTGCATGTGTTAGCCTTGGTAGGCCTTGATGTTGTTTTAGGCAATGCTTGGCTTAAAACCATAGGCAAGATAATGTTCGACTACGAATCCATGGCCATGCACTTCCAATGGAAGGGAAGGGACTGCAGTGGAAGGCATCCACCACCAATGCAGCACATCATTGTGAGGTAAGTACCCTTGAATGATTTATACAGAAAAAGGGCACAATGTTTTGTGGTACCCTTGGCCACAAAGGAAACAAACACAACCAAATGTCATGAAGGTTAGAACATGCATGAAGACATACCATCAGCAGTAAGGAACCTACTGGAGTAGTTTCAGAGATGTCTTAGGAGAGCCACAAGGGCTACCACCCTCAAGACATTATGACCATGTCATCCCATTAATCGACAAACCAAGGCGATTAATGTAGCACCTTACTGGTATGCACACTTCCAAAAGAACGAGATTGAAAGACAAGTGGAAGAGATGCTACAGCAAGGTATTATCGACCTAGCACCTCCCCTTTTTTCTTCTCTCATTTCTACTTGTTAGAAAGAAAGACGAAACTTGGAGGTTTTGTACCGATTACCGGGCACTCAACCAAGCAACTGTCAAGGATCATTTTCTGATCCCAACAATAGATGATATGCTGGACGAGTTACATGGAGCAGAGCTTGTTTACCAAGCTGGATCTCAAGGCTGAATATCATCAAATATGCATAAAAGAAGAGGATGTGTAGAAGACAATATTTTGGACTCATAGTGGACACTACAAGTACCTAGTCATCGCCTTTGGACTATGCAACGCACCCTCCACCTTTCAAGCAGCCATGAACGACATCTTCAAACCCTATTTGTGCAGGTTTGTATTAGTTTTCTTTGATGACATCTTGGTCTATTCCAGGAACCATGATGATCACATAGAACACTTAGCAAAGGTGGTGGAGGTGTTAAGATGAAATTGCTTCGTTATCAAGCCATCCAAGTGCACGTTCATGCAAGAGGAGCTTGAATACCTCAGTCACATCATATCCAAAGATGGAGTGAAGGTAGACCAATGAAAGATAAGAGCTATGCAAATCATGGCCAACTCTTAAGAATGTCACAGAACTTAGAGGATTTCTAGGCTTGACAGGCTACTACTGCCAATTTGTTTGCAAATACGGCGCCATAGCAAAACCACTATGGATTTGCTGAAGAAGGATGGATTCCTATGGACAGAGAAGAGTGAAGACGCATTCAAGTTGTTGAAGCAAGTCATGTGTGAGACCCAGGTGCTTCTGGAAGTTCATCCTATGCACTGCCCAACGCGCCGGACGCCTCTACCATGCTTGTAGGGATTTTCGATAACTCCCCGAAGTTCATCTTGCACACTGTCAAATGGGCACAATGCCTCTGCCATGCCCATGCGGATGTTATGGTCACTCTTGGAAGTTCATCATGTGCATTGCCAAATGCACTTGACATCTCTGTCATTCCTGTGGGGATGTTCTGATTGCTTTGAAAGTTTGTCCAAGGCAGTCCGAAAGTTCATCCCGTGCACTGTCCACCATGCCCGATGCCTCTACTATGCCCGCGGGGATTTTTCAATCACTACCAGAAGTTCATCCCATAGACAGCCCAACGTGCCCAGCGTTGTTGCCACAACCATTAGGGTGTGTCGATCGCTTTTAGAAATTTAGCCCATGCACTGCCAAGCACACCCGACGCCTTTGTTGTGCCCACGGGTAAGTTCCAATTGCTTTTAGAAGTTCGTCCTGAGCATTGACAAACGCCTTTGACGCCTCTACCAAGGCTGCAGTGATTTTTTGGTCACTCTAGGACGTTCATACTGCACCTTATTGAACTGTTGAGAACCTTAGGAGGCAAAGGGAGCATGAGCAGCATAGGAGGATGCAAGGAGGCACCAAGCAGCAAGGGACATAGCTATGGGCCAGAACATGTGCACATCAAGCTTCGACATCGCATGCATGTAGACTGGCAGTGCAGCTTAGCCATAATCTGACCTTTTTTGAATTGAACAAGGACATCTAAGTCAAGAAGGACTCCAGCGACAGCAGGACACGCATGGAGGAATCCTAGCTACAGGAAGGACGTCTAAGGTAAGAAGAATTCCAAATGTAGCAGGACGCGCATGATGAATTCTCAATAGCAATGGGATAGTTCATGCCAAGGAGAATTCTAAGGGTAGAAGGATACACATTGAAAGTCCTAGTCCTAGAAGGATAAGCCAAAAGAAAGTCCAGCAGCTATAGGGGACATGATAGGATAGAAATTCTAGTTTAGAGTAGACAACCAAGAAAGACCACGAATCCTAGTAGGATTAGGATACCTTTGGTTAAGGTCAATTTTGATAACGTTCTAATTGTCTTTAAAAACCCTATTGAGTTAGAAAAACTTGTTCTAAGTGGATAAGGACTTCAAGTACTAGTTAAATTAGGAAAGGTTGTCCAATACTATAAATACAGTCCATTATTTGTATGAATATATGCTTCAAATTTGTAAGTTTTTTATTCATTAGTCAAGAATCAAGTTTTGGCATTCTTGTTTATATTTTGGTTATCTTTGAAGAGTTGTCTTGAGGTAACTTGGGCTTAAGTCAAGGTGAAGAGTTGTCTTTCTTGCTAAAGAGGTTAGGTTGAAGTCAAGAGCTCCCAAAAATTTATCCCGAGTAGTCTGGAAGTTCATCCCATTCACTACCCAATGTGCCCGATGCCGAAGGACAGCTTAGGGGATGAGAATCAAAGAAAAGAACTCAAGGATCAAATAGGATAACAAGTTAGGAGAATATTCCTGTCTCTCCCGGAAGTTTATCTCGAGTACTTTCGAAGTTCATCCCATGCACTGCCCAATGTGCCCAATGCCTCTGCAAAGCCCCACGGGTACTTTCCGATTGCTCCCAGAAGTTCATCACTTACAGTGTCGAACGTGCCTAACACTGCTGCCATGCCCGCATGGATGTTCTGGTTGCTCTTGAAAGTTCGTCCCACACATTACCGAATTTGCCTAATGCAGCTGCCATGCCTCAGGACTTTTCCAATCACTTACAAAAGTTCGTCATGAGCACTGCCAGATGAGCCCGATGATTCTGCCGCGCCTTCGGGATTATTCTGGTCGCTCCTGGAAGTGTGCCACTCGCACTGCTGATACACTATATGTAGTTGCCATGCCCTCAGGACAATTCGGCCATCCAAGAAGTTTGTCAAGTGTGCTGTAGAATGTGGCTGACCCGCTACTATGCCTGCAGGAATTTTTTGATGGCTCCCGAAAGTTCGTCTCGCATATGGCTGAACATGCTTGATGCTTCTGCTGCACCTATAGTGATGTTCCAACCACTCTTGAAAGTTTATCTCGTACACTGCCGAATTGTTGAGGATTTTAGGAGGCAAAGGGAGCATGAACGAATGTGCGCAAGGCACCAAGCAGTGAGAGAGGTAGAAATAGTTTAGAATGTGCGCACAACAAGCCTGCACGCAGCAAGCAGTGAAGCACGGCCAAGTTCTGACTCAGTCCTAATTGATTGCGGAAATCCAAGCCAAGAAGAAGACCAACATTGGCAGGACACGCATGAAGCAATCCGAGAAGGAGAAGGAGTGTGACGACATCAAGAACTTCAGCAGCAGTAGGACGTCTTGGCAGGTTTACTTCAGCAAGAGGACGATGCCAAAGAGAAGTCTTGGAGAGGAAGGACGCCACAGTAAGAAGTCTAATTCAAGAAGGAAATGAGCAAAGAAGAAGTCAGCAGCTTTAGGAAAGAAGATAAGATAAAGACAGAAGAGACTTAGTCAAAGTAGGAATTCAAGAAAGACCAAGAATCCTAGTAGGATTAGGAAACAGCGGGATAAGGTATATCTTGATAATGTTTCAGTTGGCTTAGAAAAGTTTGTTGAATTAGGAAAACATATCCTAAGTGGATAAGGAACCTAAGTACTAGTTAGATTAGGATAAAGCTGTTTTAAGACTATAAATAAAGCCCATTATTTGTGAGGAGGAGATATGCTCTAAATTTTGTATATTTTTCATTCATTAATCAAGAATCAAGGTTAGCATTCTTGCTTACTTTCTTGTTTATATTTCAGTTATCTTTTAAGAGTTGTCTTGAGATAACTTGGGCCTAAGACAAGGTGAAGAGTTGTCTTCCTTGCTTAAGAGCTTAGGTTGAAGTCAAGAGTTGTCTTCTTCAACCAAGGCAAGTTGTGATAGGTTTAAGAGTTGTCTTACCTATCCAACATATCCTTATATACATTAGCTAACCCAAAGCATAGCTTAGGGGACGTAAATATAAGAAAAGAACTAAAGAATCAAATGGGACAGCAAGTTAGGAAGGATTTCAGCAGGCGTGTTGACCCCGAAGGTGTAGAAAAGTTGGGGGAAAAAATTAGGACCCCAACACGAATGTGTCTGACACCGCTGCCATGCCCGCAAGGATGTTCGGGTCCCTTTCGGAAGTTTGTCCTGTGTAGTGCCAAACGCACCCGAAGCCAATGCCACAGCTGCAGGGATATTCTGGTTGCTTTTAAAAGTTCATCTCATGCACTGTTCAACATGCCCAAAGCCTCTGTCGTGCCTATGGGGATGTTACCGTTGCTTTCGGAAGTTCATCTTGTGCATTGCCAAACATGACCAATGCCTCTGCCATGCCTGTAAGGATAATGTTGTCGCACTTAGAAGTTTATCCCGCGCACTGTTGAACGTGCCCAATGCCTCTGTCGAGCTTGCGAGGATTTTGCAGTTGCACCTGGAAATTCATCCTGTGCGCAGTCGAACGTGCCCGACGCCTCTGCTGCGCCAGTAGGGATGTTCCAGCCACCCTTGGAAGTTCTTCCCAAGCACTGCCTCACAGGGCTGAAGCCTCTGTTGTGCTGTGAGGATGTTCTAGCACGGGCTGAAATTCATCCCGTGCATTGCCAAACGCACTGGATGCTGCTGCCACGCCAACAGGGATATTATGGTCGCTCTAGGAAGTTCATCCCACGTACTTCTGAATGAGCTCCCTGATGTTGTTGTGCTGGCGTGGATGTTTGGTCGCTCTTGTAAGTTTGTCTTGCGCATTACCGCATGTGCCTGATGCCTCTTTCGCACCTTGGGGATATTCCGGTTGCCTCTAAAAGTTTGTCCTGTAGACTCCCTAACATGTAGAAAGCCTTTTTCGTGCTTGCAGGGATGTTCCACTCACTCCTAAAAGATCATCCTGCGCATTGCTGAACGTGCCCCATGCTTTTGTTGAGCCCACAGGGATTTTTCAGTCACTCCTAGAAGTTTATCCTGCGCACTGCAGAATGCACCCAACATCTCTACCGAGCCCACGGGGATTTTTGGTCACTCCAGGAAGTTTGTCAACCACACTGCCAAACATGTTCGACACCTCTACCATGCCCACGGGAAATTTTCGGATGCTCCCAAAAGTCCATCCTGCACACTGCCAAATGCGCCTGATCCCATTGCCACGCTGCGGTAATGTTTAGGTCGCTCCCGGAAGTTCTTCCTTTTGTGAACTTCGTTGTTCCTTGAGAGTAAACTGAACTTATCAAAAACAATCTTACTTTTGACGTTCAATCTCTTATATCTTAGATTCCTTTTTGAACGACATTTGTGGGTCTAAGGTTTATCTTTTCTTTGAATATTATATTAAGGTTTGTGGTTGGAAGACATCATTGGGTTATGGTGTATACAAAGTTCAAATCTGATTTAAACATTTCTAACTTCGTTTTCACATTCTTGTGCTTTTCTCGAGAATTGGTTCTTGAGCATCGCATCAGATTTGGTATCAAAGCCTAGTTTCTAAACTAAATATATATTCCTTTAGTTTTCTTGTTAATTGGGTATTTCTCTTGATTCTTTGGGTTCCTTTATATTGATTTGTGTTTTCTTATTTGGATTCTAAATTTTTACTCTTGATTGTTTGTGTGGAAATTTTTTTTAAAAAAAGAATAGTAAAAAAAATTAGTGAAAAAAAAGATAAACAGTTAAAAAATTTTAAAAAAGGGAATAGTAACAAAATTAGTAAAAAAAAGAAGAGAAACAGTAAAAAATGAAAAAAAGAGGAAAGAAGAAAAAAAAGAGAGAATCAGTAAAAAAAATAAAAATAAAAGAAGAAAGTAAGAAAGAAAGAAAAAAAAAGAATAGCACAAATTATGTTTGAATTGAGTTTGCACAAAATTGTGTTTTTTTTTCTCTATACTTTGAATTCTTGTTTGATTGCCATATTTATTTGACAAGTTTGGTGAGTTCAAGTGGAACTTAGGAATTATTTGAGAGGTAAAAGGATGAGTGGTGAGTTTAACATTGAGAAAAGCCATAATTGATTAAAACATGAGTGGAGTGAAACCTTAATCAAGTAAAACACGTGAGGGAGTGTACGTGAGGTTGTATTTTTATCTAACTTTATTTACAGGTATACAAAGAGTTCTCAAAGTTACGAAAAAGCAGCAGCTCCTAAATATGATCCAAAGTTAATGTTTGAAGCCATGACAAAGTATTTTGAGCATATGAAGATTAGATTTAGAGATGTAAGAGATCATATGGAGAAACAAGATGTTGTCATTACAAAGATACAAAGTGAACAATCTCATGGTGTTTCTAATAATTGAAGACGAGATGGATCAACAAATCGCGGCAATTTTTATGGTGATAATTATGAAGATCTTGATGATTAGTTTTCATTTAATGAACACAGTGGGAGAGGTGCAAGAGGGCGAGTTGGTAATGTAGATAGAAATATAGACAGCATTAAAATGAAAATTCCTTTCTTTCAAGGGAAGAATAATCCGAATGCCTATTTGGAGTGGAAGCATAAGGTTGATTTAGTATTTGATTGCCATAACTATTTAGAGGAGAAAAAGGTGAAATTAACAGATGTAGAATTCACTAATTATGCAATAGTTTGGTGGGATCAAATAATACTTAATCGGCGTAGAAATAGTGAGTGCTCTATTAATACTTGGAAGGACATGAAGGCTGTTATGAGGAGGAGATTTGTCCCTAATCATTATTGTAGGGAATTATACTAGCATTTGCAAAGTCTCAAACAAGGTTCAATGTATGTTGAGGATTATCACAAAGAGATGGAGATTACTATGATTCGGGCTAATATAGAGGAAGATAGAGAAGCTACTATGGCTCGATTTTTTGTGGCTTGAACAAGGGCATTGTTTGTCAAGTTGAATTACAACATTATATGGAATTAGAGGATATGGTTCACATGGCAATGAAGATTGAGATGCAACTCAAAAGCAAGGGTACAACTAGATATCATTCTAAGTCTAGTTCAAGTTCTAATTCCTCATGGAAGTTGACTTGGAAGAACAAGGATGACAAACCCTTAAATAAGCTTAGAGATAGTGCTTCTAAGATTAAAATTAATATAGGCAACAAGGGTAAGGTTAAGAATTCGCCTAATCAAATTAGGAGTATAAGGTGTTTCAAGTGTTTAAGGCATAGTCATATAGCTTCACAATGTTCTAATAAGAAATTTATGTTGATAAAGGATGGGCATGTAGAATCAGCAAGTGAACATGAAAATAACAGTGATAGTGAAGATAGTATGCCACCTTTGGAGGATGCTAGTGAATTTGTGATTCATACTGATCATGAAAATAACAGTGATCAAGAAAAGGTTAAAGCTATTCTAGAATGGCCAAGACCTAATTCTATAAGCTTTAGAGACATGGCAACATTATCTATGGCCAGAAGAGTTTGTGATTCATACTGATCATGAAAGCTTGAAATATCTCAAAGGCTAAGGTAAGTTAAACAAGTGACATACTAGATGGATAGAGTTGATAGAAACATTTCCTTATGTTATCAAATATAAACAAGGTAAGAAAAATATTATTGCAGATGCGTTATCTTGACGGTATGCCTTGATCGTTACTTTAAGTGCTAAATTACTTAGTTTTGAGCATATTAAGGAATGTTAATGATCCTAATTTTGGTAATGTTTATGAGGCATGTAAAAAGGTGGCATTTGATAACTTCTACAAGTATAAGAGTTATTTGTTTAGAGATAAATGAATGTGTGTGCCTAATTGTTCATTACGAGAACTGCTTCCGCGTGAATCATTTAGGGGTAGTTTAATGGAACATTTTGGTGTTAGAAAAACTTTAGATGTCTTAAATGAGCACTTTTTCTAGCTGCATATAAGAAGGGATGTTGAGAGAATATGTTCAAAGTGTATAACATGCAAACAGGCTAAATCTAAAGTTTTACTCCATGGCATGTATATACCTTTACCTATACCTAGTGAACCATGGGTAGACATATCCATGGACTTTGTATTGGGTCTGCCTAGGTCTAGGAAGGGTTGTGATTCTATTTCTGTAGTCGTTGATCAGTTTTCTAAGATGGCACATTTTATACCTTGCTATAAAACTAATGATGCAACTAACATTGTTGATTTGTTCTTTCGAGAAATAGTGCGTTTACATAGTATTCCAAAAACCAATGTTTCATATCATGATGTTAAATTTCTTAGGAAAATGTTATTGGAAAAGTTAGGGACTAAGTTGTTTTTAACCACTTGTCATCCATAAACTGATGGGCAAGTTAAAGTAGTTAATAGAACTTTAACTCAATTGTTACATGCTATTATCTTAAAGAATTTAAAGAATTGGGACGATTGCTTGCCACATATTGGGTTTGCATATAATCATAGTGTTCATTCTACTACTAATTACTCACCATTTGAAATTGTTTATGGTTTTAATCCACTTACTTCTACGTATCCACACCCAGCACCATTTGAACTTGGTGATTGGGTGTGGATACATATGTGCAAAGAGAGATTTCTTTTAAAGAGGCATTCTAAATTGCATCCTAGGGGAGATGGTCCATTCCAAGTCATAGCCAAGATTAATGATAATGCCTACAAGTTAGATTTGCTGGCCGAATATGGTGTTAGCACTACTTTTAATGTTTCTGATCTTTCTCCTTTTGATTTTGATATAGGTGAAGCTGATTCGAGGTCGAATCCTTTTGGGAAGGGAGGAAATGATGGAAACACAAGCATTAGAGATGGTGATTCTGCACCCTTCTTGGCTGCCATGGTGCTAGTGTTCTGTTTAATACTTCCTCATCATTACTATAGTCATTGTGGCAATCCTAGGGCTGGTAGTCATTTGCTAAAGTCTCCCTCTTACTTCTCAAACTCACGCGCCTTCTCCCCCTTTCTTGAAAGGGAACTTGCTCCTAGTCTGAGTCATCTTCATGCACTTGATGCCATGTGACTTTTGATTGAAGATTCCTAGATGTTTGTGGCAGGTTGTTGCTCCTAGCTTGCTCGATTTGGACTGATTTTGCAGCCACTCGTGGTGTATCCCTCTTCAATTGCTAAAGAGAATGGATGATAGAAGATAATTGATGTTTGATATCACCTACCTGGTCGTTGATCACATGCTGGTTCCTCTCCAACACTAGGATTCTTCTGCGGTTAGTGACCGAGAAGTCATCCTTGGTCTGCTCTTATGGTGTGAGTGACTGCTGCCTAGAAGACATAGTAACCGTGTTGCCTTTCAATTGAATGGTGTCCATGCTGATCTCTCAACGAAAGCACTAATTTTCTTGGGTCCCAATTTCTTGTCCCAACGTTTTCTACACCTTAGAGGTTAGCACGACTTCTAAACCTCTCCTAACTTGCTGTCCCATTTAATCCTTGAGTTCTTTTCTTTGATTTACAACCTCTAAGCTGTACTTTGGGATAGATTAATGATAAAAGGATATGTTGGATAGGCAAAGACAACTCTTAAACCTATCACAACTTGCCTTGGTGTGAAGAGAACAACTCTCAACTTCAACCTAAGCTCTTAAGCTAGGAAGACAACTCTTCACCTTGTCTTAAGCCCAAGTTCTCTCAAGACAACTCTTAAATAATTGAAATAGAATAAACAACAATGGTTGAATGCCTATGTTATTGTATTATTGAATAACAACTTCAAAATTCGAAACATATGTTAATGGTTACAAATAATGGGCTGTAGTTATTGTTTTGGACAACCTTCTCCTAATTCAACTGGTACTTGAGTTCCTTATTTACTTAAGACTAGTTTCTTAAGCCAACAAGATTTCCTAAGAGAACTAGAATGTTATTAAGATTGACCTTATCCAAAGGTATCCTAATCCTACTAGGATTCTTGGTCTTTCTTATTTGTAGAACTCTACCTAAACTAGAATTCCTATCCTATCTTGTTTCCTACAACTGCTGGACTTTTTCTTTGCGTATCCTTTTAGGACTAAGACTCTCAATGTGTATCTTCTGCCCTTAGAATTCTCCTTGGCATGACTATCCCATTGCTACTGGAACTCATCATGCATGTCCTACTGCTGCTGGAACTCTTCTTGCCTTGGATGTCCTTCCTTAGCTAGAATTCCTCCATGTGTGTGCTGTTGTGTCTGGAGTCCTTCTTGTCTTGGATCTCCTTGTTCAATGTTGACAATGTCAGAGTCTTGCCAGGCTTCACTACTGAGCTGGATGCATGCTGTGTCTAAGCTTGATGTGTGCATATTCTGGCCTATAGCTGCTTCCCTTGCCGCTTGGTGCCTCTCTTGCATCCTCTTATGCTACTCATACTCCCTTTGCCTCCTAGAGTTTTCAACAATTCCCCTTTCTTGAAGGCTTACCTTGTCCTTAAGGTGGAAATTAGGGAAACGTTGCTAGATATCGTCATAGTCCTCCCATGTTGCTTCATCCTTGGGTGAATGACTCCACCATATGAGTACTCTCCATACTGGCCTTCTATTGTGCCCATAGCTTACTATGCGAAATCCTAGTGCTTCCTTTGGTTGCTGCCCAAGGTGATCTTACCCTAAAAACATCGGGCATTCCTCATTCACTTGTCTTACATCTCCTATCTTTTTCTCAAGAATGAAATGTGAAACACTGGATGTAATTTGGAGTTCAATGGTAATCTTAGATGATAAGTTGCTACTCCAATACACTCAACTATCTCATATGGTCCAAAATATTTTCTAGCCAACTTTGCTATAGTTGGCTTTCTAGCCTTTATTTTCTCTAGGATGGATTTTAAGATAGACATAGTCACCTACCTTAAATTCCACCTCCTTCCTTCCTTTTTTCGCTTGTCTTTTCATTCGGTCCCTTGCTTACTCAAGCTCATGCTTGAGTTTCTTCAAGACCTCATCTCTTGACTGAAGTGTGACATCCACTTCATGTATGCTGCTGTTCCCCATGGTATAACTTGACATTCCCAGGGGTATTCTTCCATGTACAACTTGGTATGGTGTCATCTTAATTGTCGCATGATAGGTAGTATTATACGACAATTCTGTCCATGGTTTATACTCTTCCCAATCATTTTAATGATCGTGGCAAAAACACCTTAAGTACTACTCTAGGGTTCGATTGGTTACCTCACTTTTGTCCATCTGTTTGTGGATGAAAGGTAGATGAGGTGATCAAGTTGCTGCCGAGCTGTGTAAAAAGCTCCTTCCAGAACTTGCTCATGAAAACAGTATCTTTATTGAACAACATTGTCCATGGTATGCCCATGATGAAGTCCATTGTTAAGTCTTCCCAAACCTGTCCTGGTATTGCAAAGGTTGTAACAACCCCTTTGTCTTGCCACCTTTTGGTTTGGTACGCTGACAAATATCATAGTCTTGGACTAGCTTTTTAGTCTTAGCCTTAAGTCCTTCCCTAAAAAAGAATAGCTTGATCCGCATGTAAGTATGGAATCATCCTGAATGTCCTCTTTCCCATGAGTTGTGAAAGTGATTCAAGATCTTCCCTCTTAGTCTCGGTATGTTTGGTACATACACCTACTGGTTGTGCCAAATATATCCATTCTTAAGGGTTAGTTTACTAACCATAAGGTCAAAATTCTTGATCTTCTCCATGAGCTCTTGGCTTTGAGAGTCAATTTCTATTGCCTCCTTGATTTTTGTCCATACATTTCACTCCGCTCCACTAATGACAGTGAGGCATGCATCATTAGGCTCACATGTTGTCCACAATGCTTAACCACCATTGCTTTTAGACAATTTGTCAGCCACCTTGTTTTCCTTGCTTAGTTTGTAGATTATTTTATACTCATATCCTAACAACTTGACAAGGAACTTTTGCTGATTTAGTGTCGTAAGTTTTTGCTCCATGAGGCTTCTCAAGGGTTGTTGATCTGTAATGATTAGAAATTTCCTCCCAAGAAGGTAAGGTTGCCATACATTGACTGCATGGATGATGGCTAACATTTCCTTTGCGTATACTGACCATTCCTTCTTCATGGGCATAGATATTCTGCTGCTGCTGGAATTCTACCGGAAGTTCATCCTGTGCACTGCCCAACCTGTTTAACGCCACAGCCGTGCCCATGGGGATGCTCCAGATGCTCCTGAAAGTTTGTCTCGTGGGCTACTAAACTTCTGTAACACCACTGCCATGCCCACATGGATTTTCTAGTTTCTCTCAGAAGATCATCCCACACACTGCCAATGCGCCTGACACTACTGCTGTGCCTGCATGGATGTTTCGATCGCTCACGCAAGTACGTCCTGTGCACTTCTTAACATGCCTAATGCTGATGCTAGGCCCGCGGCGAAGTTCCAGTTGCTCCCTAAAGTTCATTTTGCACACTGGTGAATACACCTGACGCCTCTACCGCGCCTGAGGGGATGTTTCGGTTGCTTCCAGAAATTCATCCCACACAGTTGCCAACGTGCTGAAGCCTTTGCCGTGACTGCAGGGATGTTCTGGTTACTCTCAAAAGCTCGTCTCGCACTTTGCCAAACACGCCCGATGCTGCCGTGTTGAGAACCTAACTATGCAAGAAAGGCAATGGCAGAAAATGGCGCGGCAAAGGATAGCATGGGCCAGAAAATGTGCATAACAAGAATGGCAACAAAAAGTGCGCAACCCAGCAGTGAGGCCCAACCACTATTGGACTTAATCCTAATTAATGAAGGACATCTACGCCAAGTACAATTCCAGCAGCAGTAGGACATCCATGCCAAGGAGAATTCCAGCAGCAACAGAACATCTATGCCCATAAGAGTTCTATTAGTAGTAGGACACACATGATCAATACCAGTAGCAATAGGATAGTCGCGATAAGAAGAATTCTAAGGGTAGGAGGATACTTATTGAGAGTCCTAGTCCAAGAATGATAAGCCAAGAGGAAGTCTAGCTGCTGTAGAAAACAATATAAGGTAGGAATTCTAATCTTAGTAAAAATTCAAGAAAGACCAAAAATCCTAGTAGGATTAGGAAACAATGGATAAGGTCTATTTTGATAATATTTTAGATGACTTAGAAAAGTTTGTTGACTTAGGAAAATATATCCTAAGTGGATAAAGAACCTAAGTACTAGTTGAATTATGAAAAGACTATTTTAGGACTATAAATACAGCTCATTATTTGTGAGGAGGACATATGCTCCGAATTTTGTTATTTTCTCATTCAATAATCAAGAATCAAGGTCAGCATTCTTGCTTACTTTCTTGTTTATATTTTTGGTTATCTTTTCAGAGTTGTCCTAAGATAACTTGGGCTTAAGACAAGGTTAAGAGTTGTCTTCCTTGCTTAAGAGCTAAGGTTGAAGTTAAGAGTTGTCTTTTTCAACCAAGGCAAGTTTGTCTCGCACACTGCTGAGCATGTTCGATGCCGCTGTCGTGCCCATGCCAATGTTGGGGCATTACTGGAAGTTCATCCCATGCAATACTGAACACATTGTCGACACTGCCATGTGTAGCATGTGCATGCAGCATCAGCTCGCCCACACTGCCTTATGTCCGTAGGCATTGGTGCACATGAGATTAACCACCTTCCTGAAAAGTCACCTAGCAAGATTTGGAAGGCATTGTTGTGAGGCACATGATTGCAAAAAAAATGCCCCATGGTTAACCTACTTCGGTGGGGAATCTTGATTTCGGCAGTGACCATGTTCGACATGTTCATGGCATCATCCCACCCACATTACCTTGTGTCCGCAGCCATTGGCATGAACAGCCACGCATGTGGTTAACCACCTACCCATGAAATCACCTAGCAAGATTCATCAGGCATTGCCATGGAGCACATGATCGCAAAAAAATGCCCCATTGTTAAACCCTGTCAGCAAGCATAAATGATTTCGGCAATGGCCATGTGCAGCACATGCATGTGGCATCATAGCACCCACACTGCATTGTGTCTGCAGGAATTGGCACACATGGCCAGTCATGCGATTAACCACCTTCTCAAGAAATCACCCACCGAGGTTTGGAAGGCAGTGCCATGGGGCACACAATTGCAAAAAAACACACCATGATTAACCTCCTTTGGCTGGGATTCTTTATTTTGTCTGTGGCCATGTCCAGCACATGCATGTGGCATCACCACACCCACATTGTATTGTTTTTGCAGGCGCTAGTGTGCATGGCTGCACATGTGATTAACCACCTTCCTGCAAAATTGCCCAGCAACTTTCAGTTGGCAAAGTAAAGAAGATAAAAATGGGCGCTAGTGTGCACGATTAAGGAGAAATGCCCCACGGTTAACCTCCTTGGTTATGGATTCAAGATTTCGGCTGTGGCCATTTGTGCCACGTGCATGCAACATCACCCTGCCCACACTGCTTTTTTTCAACAGTTATTGTCGTGCATGGCTGTGCATGTGATTAACCACCTCCTTGTGAAATCAACCAGGGAGATTCAGATGGCACTACTATGGATCGCATGATCGGGGAGAAAATCCCCATGGTTAACCCCCTTTGGTAGGGATTCCAAATTTTGGCCTTGAACATGTGCGGTAGATGCAAGCGGCATCATCCCGCCCACACTAGCTTCTTTTTGTGACCATTAGTGTGCATGTCTGCACATGTGATTACTCACCTTCTCGAGAAATCACCCAGCGAGATTCAGAATGCACTACCATGAGATGCACAATCACAAAATACTCCATGTTTAACCTCTTCTGACGGGGATTCTTTATTTTGGCAGTGGCCATGTGCAGCACATGCGTGCAGAATCACCGCTTCCACATTGCCTTGTGTCCATGGGCATTCGTGCGCGCAGCCATGCCATTAACCACCTTCCCACGATATCACCCAGTGAGATTCAGAAACCACTGCCACGGGGCTCACAATTGTGGGTAAATGCAGTATAATTAACCTTCTTCGGCTTGGATTCTTGATTTTTGCAGTGGCCATCTACGGCACATGCATGTGACATCATTCTGCCCACAGTGCCTTATTTCTGTTGGCATGCAGACATGGCAGAGGCTTTGGGTGTTGATTAGGATTAAGTGAAATACTGGTTGGGCCTCACTGCTGGGCTGCACACTTTGTTGTGCGCATTTTCTGGCCATGCTCTCCTTTGCTGCCCCATTTTCTGCCCATTGCCTTTCCTGGATACTTAGGTTCTCAACACAGAGGCATTGGGCACATATGGTAGTGCACAGGATGAACTTCTGGGTGCAACCAAAAAATCTTTTCAGTTGCGGCAAAGGTGACAGACACATTTGACAGTGCAAAGAACGAACTTCCTGGTGGAACTGGAAAATCCCTGCATGCATGGCAGAGGTGTAGGATGTGTTCGGCAGTGTGCGTGAAGAACTCCCGAGAGTGACCGGAACATCCCCACAAGCATGGCAGAGGTGACAAGCGCATTCATTAATGAATGAGAAAATAACAAAATTAGTAGCTTATCAGCTCTTGACAAATAATGGGTTGTATTTATAGTTCTAAGATAGCCTTATCCTAATTTAACTAGTACATAGGTTCCTTATCCTCTTAGGATATGTTTTCCTAAGTCAACAAGCTTTTCTAAGTCAAATAAAACATTATCAAGATAGTCCTTATCCAAACGTTTCCTCATTCTACTAGGATTCTTGGTCTTGAATTTCTACCCAGACTAGAATTCCTACCTTATCTTGTATTTTACAGCAGCTGCACTTCCTCTTGCCTAATCCTTATAGGACTAGGACTTTGAATGCATATCCTTCTGCCCTTAGAATTCTTCTTGTCGTGACTATCCTATTGCTACTGGAACTCATCATGAGTGTCCTACTGCTGATAGAACTCTTCTTGGCATGGATGTCCTGCTGCTGCTAAAACTCTGCTTGGCAGGGATGACCTGCTGCTGCTAGAACTCTGCTTGGGATAAATGTCTTACTGCTGCTGGAGTTCTTCTCGATGCAAATATCCTTCTTCTGCTGCAACTTTTGTTGGCATGAATGGCCTTCATTGATTAGGAACGCCCTAGGCCTCACTGCCGGGCTGCACACTTGTTGTTGCCAGGCTTGTTGTGCACATGTTCTGGCCCATGCTCTCCTTTGTTGCTTTATTTTCTACCCATTGCCTTTCCTGCATACTTAGGCTCTCAACAATCCCCCTTTCTTGAAGACTCACCTTGTCCTTAAGGTGAAATATGGAAAATTGCTGCTGGATGTATTTATTGTCTTCCCAAACTTGTACAGGTAATGGCAAAGGTTGTAGCAATCCCTTGGTCTCGCCATCTTCTGGTTTTATTCATGAGCAAATGTTACAACTGTTGTTTTTCTTCTTACCTTTTGCCTTGAATCCTTCCGACCAAAAAGTATAGCTTGATCCGCATGTAATGTCCTCCTTCCCATGAGGTTTGGAAGTGATTCAATATCTTTCCTCTTAGTCCTGGTATGTTTGGTACATACACCTGCTGGTTGTGCCAAATATATCCATTCTTTAGGGTGAATTTACTAACCTTAGGGTCAAAATTATTGATCTTCTTGTCATGCTCTTGTCTTTGAGTATCAATCTCCATTGCCTCTTTGATTTCTATCCACACATTCCACTTCGCTCTGCTAATGGCAGTAAGGCATGCGTCATTAGGCTCACATACTGTCCATAATGCTTGACCTCCATTGCTTCTGGACAATGCGTCTGCCACCTTGTTTTCCTTGCCAGGTTTGTAGATTATTTCATACTCGTATCCCAGCAACTTGACAAGGAACTTTTACGGCTCTGGTGTGGTAATTTTCTGCTCCATAAGGCTTCTCAATGGTTGTTGATCTGTAATGATTAGGAGCTTTCACCCAAAAAGGTAAAGTCGCCATACATTGACTGCATGGATGATGGCCAACATCTCCTTGGTGTATGCTGACCATTCCTTCTTCATGGGCCCTAAGACTCTGCTCATGTATGCAATAGGTCTTCTGGCTGGACTGAGGACAGCACCTATGCCATCTTGACATGCGTCAGTGCAAAGCTCGAGGTTTGGGTTAAGTCGGACAGTGCTAACACTGGGGTCTCACACATAGCTTGCTTCAACAACTTAAATGCGTCTTCACTCTTTTTTGTCCATAGGAATCCATCCTTCTGTAGAAAATCCGTTAGTGGTTTTTCTATGACACCGTATTTGCGAACAAATCGGCGATAATAGCCTGTCAAACCTAGAAAACCTCTAAGTTCTGTGACATTCTTAGGAGTTGGCCATGTTTGCATGGCTCCTATTTTTTGTTGGTCTGCCTTCACTCCTTCTTTGGATATCATGTGACCAAGGTACTCAAGCTTCTCTTGCATGAATGTGAACTTGGATGGCTTGATTACAAAATGATTTCTTCTTAACACTTCTAGCACCTTTTGCTAAGTGTTCTATGTGATCATCATGGTTCCTAGAATAGACCAAAATGTCATCAACAAAAACTAAGACAAACTTGCGCAAATAAGGTTTGAAGATGTCGTTCATGGCTGCTTGAAACATGTAGGGTGCATTGCATTGTCCAAAGGCATGACTAGGTACTCATAGTGTCCACTATAAGTCTGAAATGCTGTCTTCTACACGTCCTCTTCTTTCATGCATATTTGATGATATCCGACCTTGAGATCCTGCTTGGTGAACAACTTTGCTCCATGTAACTCGTCCAGCATATCATCAATTGTTGGGATCGTAAAACGATCCTTGACAGCCGCTTGGTTGAGTGCCCAGTAATCGGTGCAAAACCTCCAAGTTTTGTCTTTCTTTCTAACAAGTAGAATAGGAGAAGAAAAAGTAGAGGTGCTAGGTCGGATAATACCTTGCTGTAGCATCTCTTCACTTGTCTTTCGATCTTGTTCTTTTGGAAGTGTGCATATCAGTAAGGTGCTACATTAATCACCTTGGTCTTATCGATTAATGAGATGGCATGGTTGTAATGTCTTAAGGGTGGTAGCCCTTGTGGCTCTCCTAAGACATCTCCAAACTGCTCTAGTAGGTTCCTTACTACTATTGGTATGTCTTCATGTGTATGTTCGACTGTGTTTTCATCTTTTGTGGCCAAGAGAACTGCAATGCATTGTGCCCTCTTTCTGTGTAGTCATTCAAGGGTACTTACCTCACAATGATATGTTGCATTGGTGGTGGATGCCTTCCATGTGCAGTTCCTTCCCTTCCATTGGAAGTGCATGGCCATGGATTCATAGTCGAACATTATCTTGCCTATGGTCTTAAGCCAAGCATTGCCTAAAACCACATCAAGACCTGCCAAAGCTAATACATGCAGTTCTGCCTTTATTTTGACTCCTTGAATCTGCATAGTTACTGGCTGGATTAATTGTGCGCACTTGAGCTTCTGTCTGCTTGCCACTATTACCTCAAAGGGTGTAACCTTTTTCAGACATAGCTGAAGTGTTTTGACCAGTTTCGAGTTGATAAAGTTATGAGTAGCTCCACTATCTATCAACACTAAAATGTTTTTTCCGTTAATGGTCGCGAATAACCTCATGGTAGTAGGCTTGGTGGTTGCCTCTACTGCATGCAAATTGATTTTGCCTTCTTCCGCATGATTTGGGGAGTGTTCTGACTCTGCTTCCTCCTCGCTGTCCATGCGGCTGTCTTGTTCTTCTTCATTGTTTTCCTCGTGTTGCTCATCACTTACTACTTCAATGATGTTGAACAGTCCTTTTTTGCAGTTGTGGCCAACTTGCCACTTATCGTTGCACCTAAAACATAGGCCTTTTTCGATCCTCCTGTTGATTTCTTCAGTGGATAGTTTGAGAGGGTCCTTTGTTTTTGGGGCCGCTGTCTTACTTGATAAGGGTGCTTTACTTAGTTTGTCCATGGGTGATGCTTCTTCCATCATTGATGAGTCTTGCCAATCGAATGCACTGAGTGAGAGAGTTTGGATCTCTCATCTTCACTTTTCGGCTTAGCCAAGGTACAAGGATATCTAGAAAAGTTCCAATTAATGCACTATCTGGCCAATGTCCCACTAGTTCGGCTAACCTTTCGAATTCTTAAAGGTAACTTTCTAGAGATCCTTCTACTGGTTGTGCCATATATATCCAATCTTAAGGGTTAGTTTACTAACCATAGGGTCGAAAATTCTTGATCTTCTCCATGAGCTCTTGGCTTTGAAAGTCAATTTCTATTGCCTCCTTGATTTCTGTCCACGTATTCCACTTCGCTCCGCTAATGACAGTGAGGCATGCATCCTTAGGCTCACATGTTGTCCACAATGCTTAACCTCCATTGCTTTTAGACAATGTGTTAGCCACCTTGTTTTCCTTGCTTAGTTTGTAGGTTATTTTATACTCATATCCTAACAACTTAGCAAGGAACTTTTGCTGATTTAGTGTCGTAAGTTTTTGCTCTGTGAGGCTTCTCAAGGGTTGTTGATCTGTAATGATTAGAAATTTCCTCCCAAGAAGGTAAGGTTGCCATACATTGACTGCATGGATGATGGCTAACATTTCCTTTGCGTATACTGACCATTCCTTTTTCATGGGCCCTAAGACTCTGCTCATGTATGCAATAGGTCTTCCAGCTTTGACTTAGGAAAGCACCTATTCCATCTTGACATGTGTCAGTGTGAAGCTCGAAGGTTTGGTTGAAGTCGGGCAGTGCTAACACCGGGTCTCACACATAACTTGCTTCAACAACTTGAATGCGTCTTCACTCTTCTCTATCCATAGGAATCCATACCTTTTTAGAAAATCTGCCAATGGTTTTGCTATGGTGCATATTTGTGGACAAATCAGCAGTAGTAGCCCATCAAGCCTAGAAATCTCCTAAGTTCTGTAACATTCTTAGGAGTCAGCCATGTTTGCATGGCTCCTATTTTCCATTGGTCACCTTCATTCCATCTCTAGATATGATGTGACTGAGGTATTCAAGCTCCCTCTTGCATGAATGTGCACTTGGATGGCTTGATAACGAAATGATTACTTCTTAACACCTCTAACACCTTTGCCAAGTGTTCTATGTGATCATCATGGTTCCTGGAATAGACCAAGATGTAATGAAAGAAAATTAATACAAACTTGTAGAAAAAGGGTTTGAAGATGTTGTTCATGGCTGTTGAAAGGTGGATGATGTGTTGCATAGTCTGAAGGGCATGACTAAGTACTCGTAGTGTCCACTATGAGTCCGAAATGCTATCTTCTGCACATCCTCTTGTATTTCATGTGTATTTGGTAAACAACTTGGTAACTTATCCAGCATATCATTGATTGTTGGGATTGGAAAATGATCCTTGACAGTTGCTTGGTTGAGTGCCCGGTAATTGAAGCAAAACCTCTAAGTTTCGTCCTTCTTTCTAACAAGTAGAATGGGAGAAGAAAAAGTTAAGGTGCTAGGTTGGATAATACCTTGCTGTAGCATCTCTTCCACTTGTCTTTCGATCTCATTCTTTTGGAAGTGTACATACCGATAAGGTGCTACATAAATCGCCTTGGTCTCGTCAATTAAGGGTGTGGCATGGTTGTAATGTCTTGAGCGTGGTAGCCTTTATGGCTCTTCTAGGACATCTCTGAACTGCTCTAGTAGGTTCCTTACTGCCAATGGTATGTCTTCGTGCGTGTTCTGCCCTTTATGATGTTCAGCTGTGTTTTCCTCCTTTGTGGCCAAGAGAACCGTAAAACATGGGCCCTTTTTCCATATAGTCGTTCAAGGGTACTTACCTCACAATGATGTGCTGCATTGGTGATGGATGCTTTCCACGTGCAGTCCCTTCCCTTACATTGGAAGTGCATGACATGGATTCATAGTTGAACATTATCTTGCTTGTGGTTTTAAGCCAAGTATTACCTAAAACCACATCAAGGCCTGCCAAGGCTAACACATGCAGTTCCGCCTTTATTTTGACCCCTTGAATCTGCATTGCTACTGCTTGGATAACTTGTGTGCACTTGAGCTTCTATCCACTTACCACTCTTACCTTAAAGGGTGCAATCCTTTTCGGATGTAGCTGAAGTGTTTTGACCAATTTTTTGTTGATGAAGTTATAGGTAGCTCCACTATCTATCAACACCAGTGTTCTTCCCGTTAATGGTTGCGAACAACCTCATAGCAGTAGGCTTGGTGGTTGCCCCTACTGCATGCAAGTTGATTTTGCTTTCTTCCACATGATCCAGGGAGTTTTCTGCCTCTGCTTCCTCCTCACTGTCTATGTGGCTTTCTTGATCTTCCTGACTGCTTTCCTTGTGTTCTTCATCACTTACTATTTCAATGATGTTGAACAGCCCTTTTTTGAATAACTTGCCATTTATCATTGCATCTAAAGCATAAGCCTCTCTCAATTCTTTTGTTGATCTCTTCGTTGATAGTTTGAGAGGGTCTTTTGTTTTTGAGGGTGCTGTCTTACTTGATGAGGATGCCTTACCTAGTTTTGTCCAAGGGTTTGATGACCTTGGTTATGCTATGGGTGATGCTTCTCCCAGTTGATGAGTCTTGCCAACAGAATGCACTGAGTGAAAAAGTTTGGATCCCTCATCTTCACCTTTCGGCTTAGCCAAGGTATAAGGGTACCTAGAAAAGTACGAATTAGTGCACTATCTGGCCAATGTCCAACCAATTTGGTCAACCTCTCAAATTCTTCAAGGTAATTTTCTAGAGATCCTTTTTACCTAATCTTGGTAGGCTGTCCCTCATAGTTTGTCATGCTAGACAGGCCAAATCTATTTACTAACTCTTGCATGAACCTTGTCTATCCTATTCTTCTACCTTCTCGGCCATAGGTGGCCTTAAGCCAATGCCACCATTGGTTGGCTCTCCCACACAGGTGATAGGATGCAAAATCAACCCTTTCACCTTTCTCAACACCTTGTTTCTCAAAATAAAATTCAGCCTTGCAGATCCATTTGGTTGGATCTCCCTTCTAAAAGGTAGGGAACTCAATTTTTTCCTTTGGCTATGTATAATGGCTTGGGCTGTCATAGTACCAGTCCTCCTTCCTTACGGTGCACCATGGTTCTGCCTCAAGGTGATTCCGTAACCTTCTTGGTTGCCATGATGTGGGCCTTCTGTCTAGCACCTTATCATCATCACTATAATCATTATAGCAATCATGGGGTAGGTGTTTGTTTGGTGAAGTCTCCCTCCTGCTTCCCAAACTCATGCGCTTTTTCCCCCTTTCTTAAGGGGGAAGCTGCTTTGGATCAGATTTGTCCTTATGCACTTGGTGCAGTGTGATTTCTGATTGTAGCCTCTTAGACGTTTGTGGTAGGTGGCTGTTCCTAGTCTGCTTTGTTTAGACTTATTTTTCGGCCACTCGAGGTGTATCTCTTTTCAATTGTTCAAGAGAATGAATGATAGATGATAGTTGGTGTTTGATATCACCTACCTGGTCATTGATTGCATGCTAGTTCCTCTCCAAGGCAAGGATTCTTTCGCGGTTGGTGACTGAGAAGTTTTCCTCAGTCTATTCTTGTGGTGCGGGTGAATGCTGCCTAGATGACATGGTAACCATGATGCCTTTCAATTGAATGGTGTCCATGCTGATTTCTCCACGTGAGCGCCAATTTGTTGGGACCCCGCTTTCTTATCCCAACTTTTTTACACCATAGGGGTTAGCACGACTACTAAAACCTTTCCTAACTTTCCTATTTGATCCTTGAGTTATTTTCTTTAATTCTCATCCCCTTAGTTGTCCTTTAGGATTAACTAGTGATAAAAAGATATAGTGGATAGGCAAGACAACTCTTAAACCTATCACAACTTGCCTTGGTTGAAGAAGACAACTCTTAACTTCAACCTAAGCTCTTAAGCAAGGAAAACAACTCTTCACCTTGACTTAAGCTCAAGTTATCTCAAGACAACTCTTGAAAGATAACCAAAATATAAACAAGAATAGAAGTAAGAATGCGAACCTTAATTCTTGATTAATGAATGAAAATATACAAATTCAGAGCATATCTCTCTGCTCACAAATAATGGGTTGTATTTATAATATTAGACAACCTTATCCTATTTCAACTAGTACTTAAGTTCCTTATCCACTTATGGTATGTTTTCCTAAGTCAACAAGGTTTTCTAAGACAACTAAAACCTTATCAAGATAGATTTTATCCAAATGTTTCCTAATTCTACTAGGATTCTTGGTCTTTCTTGATTGACTAAACCTTTCTATCCTTATCTTATCTTATCTCCTATAGCTACTGATCTTCATGTTGTTGTTTCCTTCTAGGATTAGAACTTTCATATGGCATGTCCTTTTGTTCCAAGACTTCTACTTGATGTGGACATCTTGTTGAAGCTAAACCTTTCATGACATCCTGCTACTGCTAGAGTTCTTTATGCTGTTCATTTCCTTCTGCTTGAATTGCATGATGTGTGTCCTGCCAATGCTTGGATTGGATGTTCGTGCTCAATTAGGACAGAGTTAGAACCTGCCGTGCTTCATTGCATGCCGCATGCAAGCTTGTTGCGTGCACTTTTTGGCTTGTTGCTGCCTCTCTCATATCCGCTCATGCTCCCTTTGCCTCTAAAGGTCCTCAACATGAACACACCCAACAACTTTGAATGCTCACAAGAATGTTTCAGTCGCTCCTGAAAATTTGTCTCGCACACTGCCGAACGCACCCGATGCCTCTGCCACACCTAAAAGCTCCCGATGCCTCTGCCACACCTAAAAGCTCCCGAAGCCTCCACCGTGTTGGCAGGCATGTTTTGGTCGCTACTGGAAGCTTGTCTTGCACACTTCTAAACGTGCCTGATGCCTTTACTGCGCTCGCAGGAATGTTTTGGTTGCTTCCAAAGGTTCATCTCACACACCACTGAACGAACCCAAAGCCTCTGCCATGCCTGTGAGAAAGTTCTAGTCACTCCTAGAAGCTCATCCCGCACACTGTTGAACACGCCCGATCCCTCTTCTGCACCCGCGGGGATGTTCTGGTTGCTTCTAGAAGTTTATCCCATGCACTGCTCAATGCATCTGTACCCTCTGCTGCGCCTGCAGGGATGTTCCCATCAATCTTGAAAATTCATCCCATGCATTGCTAAATGTGCCCGACGCTGCTGCCGTGCCTGCAGGGATGCTCTGGTTACTCCTGGAAGTTCGTCCCACGCACTGCCAAATGCGCCTAACACCTTTGTCATGCCCACGGGGATGCTCTGATCACTTCCAGAAGTTCATCCCGTGCACTGGTGAACTCGTGTAACGTATTAGCCATGTCCATGAGGATGTTCTGGTCACTCTCAAAAGTTCATCCCGCACACTGCCAAGCGCAGCCAAAGCCGCTGTCGTGCCTACTACAATGTTCTGGTCTCACCTAAAAGTTTATTCCGTGCACTGCTGAACACGCTTGTTGTGTCTGCCGTGCCTATAGGGTGTTCCAAATGTGTCCGACACCTCTGCTGCACCAGCAGGGATGTTCTGGTTGCTCCCAGAAGTTCATTCCACGCACTGCCCAATATACCCATACCTCTGCCACACGAATGTAGATATTTCGGTCACCCCCAGAAGTTTGTCACATGCACTGCCAAATGCGCCCAACACCGCTGTCACGCCCATGGGGATATTTTGGTCACTCCCAGGAGTTCATCCTACACACTGCCGAACATGCCTGAAACCTCAGACGGGCCTGCGGGGATGCTCTAGTGACTCTAAGAAGTTGATCCAGTGCATTACCAAATGCACCCAACACTGCTACCATGCCCGCAAGAATGTTCAAGTCAATTTCGGAAGCTAGTCCCGCGCATTGCCTAACACGCCTGATGCCTTTACCATGGCCATGCACTACTGAGCCGCTTGATGCCACTGTCGCTTCTGTGGTGATTTTCCGGTCACTACCAAAATTTTATCCCGCTCACTAACCAATGCTCCTAAAGCATCTGCTGTGCCAACAGATATGCTCTGGTCACTTTCAGAAACACATCTCGCGAACTGTACAATGTGCCCAAAGCCTCAGACTTGCCTGAGGGCATGTTCTGGTCGCTCTTAAAAGTTTATCCCATGCACTAATGTACGTGCCTATTGCCTCTACTGTGCCCGCGGGGATGTTTTGGTCTTTCCTGAAAGTTCATCTGTGCATTGATGAACACGCCCAACCTGCTGCCACACCCACAGGGATGTTCCAATCGCTCCCGGAAGTTTGTCTCGAGCACTGCTGAATGCACCCAATGCCTTTGCCGCACTTGTGGGGAGTTTTTGGTTGCTCTCTGAAGTTGGTCCTGCACACTAAAGAACATGCCCGACGCTAGTTCCACTCTGGCAGAGATGTTCTGGTTGCTTCCCATAGTTCGTACCACGAACTGCCCAACAGGCCCAATGTTGTTGCCGTGCCTGCAGAGATGTTTCGATTATTCCCGGAAGTTCACCCCGCGAACTGCCGAATGCGGCTGACACTGCTGCTATGCCCACGACATTGCTCCAGTTGCTTCCAAAAGTTCATCCCACACATTGCCAAACATGCCCATGGGGATATTCTAGTATCTCCTGCAATTCGTCCCATGCACTGTCCAACGAGCCTCTGTCTCTGCCGTGCTCACACGGATGTTCTGGTCGCTCACGGAAGTTCATCCACAGCAATGTCGAATGTGTCTGACACCTCTGCCGAGCATGCGGAGATTTTTCAGTCACACCCAGAAGTTCATTCCGTGCACTGCCGAACATGAACGATACTGCAGTTGCGCCCGTGGGGATATTCTGGTAACTCTCGGAAGTTTAACCTGCGCACTGCAGAATGTGCCCGATGCCTCTGCCGCGCCCGCAGGAATATTCTAAGCACTCCTAGTAGTTCATCATGCACATAGGTTCATGTGTAGGACACTTCTACTGCACTCGCAAGGATGTTTCGATTGCTCCCGAAAGATTGTATCACGTACTACTCGTAGAGTTGTTTTGGTCACTCCCCGAAGTTCATCCTAAGCACTATCAAGCACGCCCGATGCCTTTGTCGCACTCGGGATGATGTTCCAATCGCTCCTAGAAATTTGTCCGGTGCACTGTCCAATGAGCCTGACATTGCAACCGCGCCTGCAGGGTTGTTCCAGTCGCTCCTAGAAGTTCATTCTGCACACTGCCCAATGAGCCTAAAGCCTCTACCATGCTGTCGGGGATGTTTTGTTTGCTCTTGCAAGTTTGTCCGGCGTACTGCCGAACTTGTCCGACACAGATACTGTGCCCGTGGGAATATTCTGGTAGGTCCCTGATGTTCATACCACGCATTGCCAATGCACCCAACACCTCTGCCGCGCTCGTGGGGATGTTCTGATCTCTCCCAGAAGTTCATCCCACACACTACCCAATGCACTTGAAGCCTCTGCCCCACCCACAGGGATGTTCTGTCGAAAGTTTGTCCTGTGTATTGCCCAATTTGACCGAAGCATCAGATGTGCCCGTAGGGATGTTCTGATCACTCCTAGAAGTTTATTTCATGCACTGCTAAATGTGTCCGATATGACTGCCGCACCGGCGGGGATCTTCTCATCGCCCTTGAAAGTTTGACCCACACAATGCCGAACATGTCCAATGCCTTTTTCACACCCACTGGGATGTTCTAGTTTCTACCGAAAGTTCGTCCGTGCAATGCCAAATGCGTCCAACACCATGGCTGTGCCCATGGGGATCTTCTGGATGCTTCTAGAAGATCATCCTGCACATAGCCTCAACACGCTTGAAGCTATTGCTGCACCCACGTGTATGCTTTGGTCGCTGCTGGAAGTTCATCTCGCATACTGCAGAATGCACTTGTCGCCGCTAGTGCATGTAAGGATGTTTTAGTCACTCTTGGAAGTTCATCCCACGCACTGCCGGATGTGCCCTACCCTGTTGCCAGCCCACGGGGATGTTTTGGTCGCTCCCCAAAGTTCATCCCATGCACTGTCTAATGCGTCCGAAGCCTTTGCCACTTCTGCAGGTATGTTTTGGAAGTTCCCCAAAGTTCATCCCGGGCACTGCTGAACGGGTCAGACACCTCTGCCAAGCTTGCAGGGATTTTTTCGCCGCTCCCAAAAGTTTGCAGCATGCATTGCTGAACATGGCTGACACACTTGCAGGGATGTTCCGGTCTCTCCTTGAAGTTTGACCTGCACACTGCCGAACTATTGAGAACCTTAGGAGGCAAAGGGAGCATGAGCGGATGCAAGAGAGGTGCCAAGCAGCAAGAGAGGCAGCAACAGGCCAGAAAGTACAGACAACAAGCTTGCACACGGCATGCACTAAAGCACGATCAGGTTCTAGCTCTGTTCTAATTGACCACGGACATCCAAGCCAAGGAGGACTCTAGCATTAGCAGAATACGCATGGTTCAATTCAAGCAGGAGAAGGAAATGAGCGAAATGAAGAAGTCTAGCAGCAGAAGGATGTCATGATGGGTTTAGCTTCAAAAAGATGTTCACATCAAGGAGAAGTCTTGGAACAGAAGGACATGCCATATGGAAGTCCTAATCTTAGAAGTAAACAGCAAGATGAAGGTCAGCAGCTGTAGGAGATAAGATAAGATAAGGACAGAAAGGTTTAGTCAAAGTAGGATTAGTTAATCATGAAACACTAAAAATCCTAGTAGAATTAGGAAACATTTGGATAAGGTCTATCTTGATAAGGTTTTAGTTGTCTTAGAAAACCTTGTTGACTTAGGAAAACATATTGTAAGTGGATAAGGAACTTAAATACTAGTTGATTTAAGAAAAGGCTGTCCAATACTATAAATACAGCCTATTATTTGTTAGCAGGGAGATATACTTAGAATTTGTATTCTTTTCATCATTAAGCCCAAGTTATCTCAAAACAACTCTTAAAAGATAACCGAAAATATAAACAAGAAAGTAAGCAAGAATGCTAACCTTGATTCTTGATTATTGAATGAGAAAATAACAAAATTTAGAGTATATGTCCTCCTCACAAATAATGGGCTGTATTTATAGCCCTAAGACAACCTTATCCTAATTTAACTAGTAGTTAGGTTCCTTATCCACTTAGGATATGTTTTCCTAAGTCAACAAGCTTTCCTAAGTCAGCTAAAACATTATGAAGATAAACCTTATCCCATTTTTTCCTAATTCTACTAGGATTCTTGGTCTTTCTTGAATTCCTACTAAGACTAGAATTCCTACTTTGACTAAGTTTTTCTGTCCTTATCTTATCTTCTCTGCTACAGTTGCTGAACCTTTTCTTGCCATTTCCTTATTGGATTAGAACTTTTGCTATGGCGTGTCCTTCCTCTCCATGACTTCTTTTTAGCATGGTCCTTTTGCTAAAGTAAACCTGCCAACATATCCTGTTGCTGCTGGAGTTCTTCACGCTGTCACTCTCCTTCCCCTGCTCAGATTGCTTCATGCATGTCTTGCTAATGTTGGTCTTCTTCTTGGCTTGGATTTTCACAATCAATTAGGACTGAGTCAGATTGGCCGTGCATCACTGCTTGCTACGTGCAGGTTTGTGGCATGTATATTCTCGCCTGTTTCTGCCTCTCTTGCTGCTTGGCACCTTGCACGCATTCGCTCATGCTCCCTTTGCCTCCTAAGGTCCTCAACAATCCCCGTTTCTTGGAGACTTACCTTGTCCTCAAGGTAGAAATTAAGGAAACGTTGCTGGATATCATCATAGTCTTCGCATGTTGCTTTATCCTTGGGCAAATGACTCCACCATATGAGTACTCTCTATACTGGCCTTTTATTATGCCCATAGCTTACTATGTGAAATCCTAATGCTTCCTTTGGGTGCTGCCCCAGGTGATCTTCCCTGAAAACATTGGGCGGTCCCTCATTCACTTATCTCACATCTCCTATCTTTTTCTCAATAATGAAATGTGAAACACTGGATGTAATTTGGAGTTTAAAGGTAGTCTTAGGTGATAAGCTACTTCTTTAATTCGTTCTAGTACCTCATATGGTGCAAAATACTTGCTAGTCAGCTTCAATGTAGTTGGCTTTCAAACCTTTATTTTCCTTCCAGGATGGATTTTAAGATAGACATAGTCACCTACCTTAAATTCCACTTCCTTCCTTCCTTTATCCGCTTTTCTCTTCATTTGGTCCCTTACTTTCTCAAGCTCATGCTTGAGTTTCTTCAAGACCTCTTCTCTTGATTGAAGTGTGATATCCACTTCATGTATACTATTGTTCCCCATGGTATAACTTGACATTCTCTAGGGGTATTCTTCCATATACTACTTGATATGGTGTCATCTTGATTGCCACATGATAGGTAGTATTATACCACAGTTCTGCCTATGGTATGTACTCCTTCCCAATTGTTTTGATGATCATGGCAAAAACATCTTAAGTACTACTTTAGAGTTCAATTGGTTACCTCACTTTGTCCATCTATTTGTGGATGAAAGACGGCCTTATCCTAATTTAACTAGTACTTAGGTTCCTTATCCACTTAGGATATGTTTTCCTAAGTCAACAAGCTTTTCTAAGACAACTAAAACTTTAACAAGATAGACCTTATCAAAATGTTTCCTAATTCTACTAGGATTCTTGGCCTTCCTTGAACTTCTACTAGACTAGAATTCCTACCTTATCTTGTATTTTATAGTGGCTGCAGTTCCTCTTACCTAATCCTTCTAGGACTAGGACTCTGATTGTGTATCCTTTTACCCTTAGAATTCTTATTGTCATGACTATCCTATTGCTACTGAAACTCATCATGAGTGTCCTGCAGCTGATAGAACTCTTCTTGGCATGGATATCCTGCTGCTGCTGAAACTCAGCTTGGCATAGATATCCTGCTGCTGCTGGAATTCTCCCGAAAGTTCATCCTGTGCACTGCCCAACCTGTTTAACGCCACAGCCGTGCCCATGGGGATGCTCCAGATGCTCCTGAAAGTTTGTCTCGTGGGCTACTAACTTCTTTAACACCACTGCCATGCCCACATGGATTTTCTAGTTTCTCTCAAAAGATCATCCCACACACTGCCAATGCGCCTAACGCTACTGCTGTGCCTGCATGGATGTTTCAATCACTCACGCAAGTATGTCCTGTGCACTTCTAAACATGCCTAATGCAGATGCTAGGCCCACGGCGAAGTTCCGGTCGCTCCTTAAAGTTCATTTTGTACACTGCTGAATGCACCTGACGCCTCTACTGCGCCTGAGGGGATGTTTTGGTTGCTTCCAGAAATTCATCCCACACAGTTCCCAATGTGCTGAAGCCTTTGCCATGACTGTAGGGATGTTCTGGTCACTCCCTAAAGCTCGTCTCGCACTCTGCCAAACACGTCCGATGCTGCCGTGTTGAGAACCTAACTATGCAAGAAAGGCAATGGCAGAAAATGGCGCGGCAAAGGATAGCATGGGCCAGAAAATGTGCATAACAAGAATGGCAACAAAAAGTGCGCAGCCCAGCAGTGAGGCCCAACCACTATTTGACTTAATCCTAATTAATGAAGGACATCTATGCCAAGTACAATTCCAGCAGCAACAGAACATCTATGCCCATAAGAGTTCTATTAGTAGTAGGACACGCATGATGAATACCAGTAGCAATAGGATAGTCGCAATAAGAAGAGTTCTAAGGGCAGAAGGATACTTATTGAGAGTCCTAGTCCAAGAATGATAAGCCAAGAGGAAGTCCAGCTGCTGTAGAAAACAAGATAAGGTAGGAATTCTAATCTTAGTAAAAATTCAAGAAAGACCAAAAATCCTAGTAGGATTAGGAAACAATGGATAAGGTCTATCATGGTAGGAATTCTAATCTTAGTAAAAATTCACCTCGCCCACACTGCCTTATGTCCATAGGCGTTGGTGCACATGTGATTAACCACCTTCCTGCGAAGTCACGTAGCAAGATTTGGAAGGCATTGTTGTGAGGCACATGATCGCAAAAAAAATGCCCCATGGTTAACCTACTTCGGTGGGGAATCTTGATTTCGGCAGTGACCATGTTCGACATGTTCATGGCATCATCCCACCCACATTACCTTGTGTCGGCAGCCATTGGCATGAACAGCCACATATGTGGTTAACCACCTACCCATGAAATCACCTAGCAAGATTCATCAGGCATTGCCATGGAGCACATGATCGCAAAAAAAAATACCCCATTGTTAAACCCCTTCAGCAAGCATTCATGATTTCGGAAATGGCCATGTGCAGCACATGCATGTGGCATCATAGCACCCACACTGCATTGTGTCTGCAGGAATTGGCACACATGGCCAGTCATGCGATTAACCACCTTCTCAAGAAATCACCCACCGAGGTTTGGAAGGCGGTGCCATGGGGCACACAATTGCAAAAAAACACACCATGATTAACCTCCTTTGGCTGGGATTCTTTATTTTGGCTGTGGCCATGTCCAGCACATGCATGTGGCATCACCACACCCACATTGTATTGTTTTCACAGGTGCTAGTGTGCATGGCTGCACATGTGATTAACCACCATCCTGCAAAATTGCCCAGCAACTTTCAGTTGGCAAAGTAAAGAAGATAAAAATGGGTGCTAGTGTGCACAATTAAGTAGAAATGCCCCACGGTTAACCTCCTTGGTTATGGATTCAAGATTTTGGCTGTGGCGATTTGTGGCACATGCATGCAACATCACCCCGCCCACACTGCTTTTTTTCAACAGTTATTGTTGTGCATGGCTGTGCATGTGATTAACCACCTCCTTGTGAAATCAACCAGGGAGATTCAGATGGCACTACTATGGATTGCATGATCGGGGGGGAAAATCCCCATGGTTAACCCCCTTTGGCAGGGATTCCAAATTTTGGCCTTGAACATCTGCGGTAGATGCAAGCAGTATCATCCCGCCCAGACTAGCTTCTTTTTGTGACCATTAGTGTGCATGTCTGCACATGTGATTACTCACCTTCTCGAGAAATCACCCAGCAAGATTCAGAATGCACTACCGTGAGATGCACAATCACAAATACTCCATGTTTAGCCTTTTCCGGCGGGGATTCTTTATTTTGGCAGTGGCCATGTGCAGCACATGCGTGCAGAATCACCCCTTCCACACTGCCTTGTGTCCATGGGCATTCATGTGCGTAGCCATGCATGTAATTAACCACCTTCCCACGATATCACCCAGTGAGATTCAGAAAGCACTGCCACGGGGCTCACAATTGTGGGAAAATGCAGTATGATTAACCTTCTTCAGCTTGGATTCTTGATTTTTGCAGTGGCCATCTACGGCACATGCATGCGACATCATTCTGCCCACAGTGCCTTATTTCAGTTGGCATGTGGACATGGCAGAGGCTTTGGGTGTTGATTAGGATTAAGTGAAATACTGGTTGGGCCTCACTGCTGGGCTGAACACTTGCTGTTGCCATGCTTGCTGTGCATATTTTCTGGCCCATGCTCTCCTTTGCTGCCCCATTTTCTGCCCATTGCCTTTCCTGCATACTTAGGTTCTCAACACAGAGGCATTGGGCGCATATGGTAGTGCATAGGACGAACTTCTGGGTGCAACCAAAAAATCTTTCCAGGTGTGGCAAAGGTGATGGACGCATTTGACAGTGCACAGAATGAACTTCCTGGTGGAACTGGAAAATCCCTGCATGCATGGAAGAGGTGTAGGACGTGTTCAGCAGTGTGCGTGATGAACTTCCCAAGGGTGACCGGAACATCCCCACAAGCATGGCAGAGGTGATAAGCGCATTCAGCAGTGTGCGGTATGAACTTCTGGGACTGACTGAAACATTCCTGCAAGCGTGGCTGCAGCACAGGATGAACCTCTTGAAGAGACCAGAACATCCCCGCAGGTGCGTCAAAGGCTTCATGCACGTTGGGCCATCTGCAGGATGAACTTTTGCGAGCGACCGGAACATTACTGTAGGCATGGAAGTAGCATCAGGCACGTTTGGCAGTGTGCTGGACGAACCTATTGGAACGACCGGAACATTCCCGTCGTTGTGTGGGACAAACTTCCGAGAGTGACTGGAACATCACCGCGGGTGCATCTAAGGCTTAGGGTGCGTTTGGCACTGCAAGGGATGAACTTCTGGGAGTGACCGGAACATCACCGTGGGTGCATCTAAGGCTTAGGGTGCATTTGGCACGGCAAGGGATGAACTTTCGGGAGCGACCAGAACATTGTCACGAGTGCAGTAGTGACATTGGACACATTCAGAGTGCACATGGCGAATTTTTGGGAGCGACCAAAACAACTCCGCAGGCATGGCAGAGTGTTGAGAACCTAAGTATGCAGGAAAGGCAATGGGCAGAAAATGGGGCGGCAAAGGACAGCATGGGCCAGAAAATGTGCACAACAAGCTTGGCAGTGAGGCCTGGGCGTTCCTAATCAATGAAGGACATTCATGCCAACAAGAGTTCCAGCAGAAGAATGATATTTTCATCAAGAAGAACTCCAGCAGCAGTAAGATATTTATGCCAAGAGAGTTCACAGGTTCTAGCAGCAGCAGGACATCCATGCCAAGAAGAGTTCTATCAGCAGTAGGACAGTCATGATGAGTTCCATAGCAATAGGGATAGTCGCGACAAGAAGAATTCTAAGGGTAGAAGAGATATGCATTCAGAGTCCTAGTCCTAGAAGGATTAGGCAAGAGGAAGTGCAGCTGCTGTAAAATACAAGATAAGGTAGGAATTCTAGTCTAGGTAGAAAATCAAGAAAGACCAAGAATCCTAGTAGAATTAGGAAAATTTGGATAAGGTCTATCTTGATAATGTTTTATTTGACTTAGAAAAACTCTTGTTGACTTAGGAAAACATATCCTAAGTGGATAAGGAACCTAAGTACTAATTAAATTAGGATAAGGCTGTCTTAGGACTATAAATACAGCCCATTATTTGTGAGGAGCTCATAAGCTACGAATTTTGTTATTTTCTCATTCATTAATCAAGAATCAAAGGTAAGCATTCTTGCTTCATTCTTGTTTATATTCTGGTTATCTTTTAAGAGTTGTCTTGAGATAACTTGGGCTTAAGTTAAGGTTAAGAGTTGTCTTCCTTGCTTAAGAGCTAAGGTTGAAGTTAAGAGTTGTCTTCTTCAACTAAGGCAAGTTGTGATAGGTTTAAGAGTTGTCTTGCCTATCCGACATATCTTTATATATATTAGTTAACCCGAAAGACAGCTTAGGGGATATAAAATAAGAAAAAAAACTCAAGAATCAAACGGGACAACAAGTTTGGAAGGATTTCTGTAGGCATGCTGACCCCTAAGGTGTAGAAAAGTTAGGGAAAAAAATCGAGACCACAACACAGTCATTGGGCGCCTACGGCTGAGTGTAGGACAAACTTCTGGGAGTGAATGGAACATCCCCACAGGCACATCAGTGGCACCAGACACTCATAGCAGTGTGTGGGGACAAACTTCAGGGAACGACTGGAACATACCCTCAGGCACAGCAGAGGCTTCGAGGGCGTTGGGCAGTGTGCAGGATGAACTTCCGAGAGCGACTGATACTTTCCCACGGGCGTGGCAGTGGCGTTGTGTGCATTTGTGTAGGGGTCCCTATTTTTTTCCCCAACCTTTCTACACCTTAGGGGTTAGCACGCCTACTAGAATCCTTCCTAACTTGTTGACTCGTTTGATTCATGAGTTCTTTTCTTATTTTAAATCCCCTAAGCTGTCCTTCAGGTTAACTAATATATATAAAGATATGTTGGATAGGCAAGACAACTTTTAAACCTATCACAACTTGCCTTGGTTGAAGAAGACAACTCTTGACTTCAACCTTAGCTTTTAAGCAAGGAAGACAACTCTTAACCTTATCTTAAGCCCAAGTTATCTCAATACAACTCTTAAAAGATAATCAAAATATAAACAAGAATGGATGAAAGAATGCTTACCTTTGATTCTTGAATAATAATACAGGATTATTTTATTATTCCCCTAATATATTAAAATCAATAAATGATTTAGAAAAATTAAAAATTGGAATACAAACAAAAGGATATGAAGATTATGAAGGAGATAATTTAAATATCACAATAGGATATTTAGGGAGAGCTAGTAATAAATCAGGAAATAGATTTATCCCTGAAGGATAAAATGTGGCTAGGGCAAATGGGCCAAAAAAGAATGATGAAGGAGTTTGAGATGGGCCTGCCATTGCTGCAAGAAATAAAATAATATGTTAATATCAAAATAAATATGTTTGTGGGCTTAGTGGGCTCCAGACTTACGTCGGTATCCACAACAAATTTGAATTTTGTACAAAGCCACAAAAGAATAATTAACAAAAGAATTTAATTATTTGCTAATTATATTATCATTTCTAAATAAGTTATCTGCTAGACAATTTAATTTATCATTCTACAATATCATTACTAATTATTCTAGATAATTTATCTGCTAAGAAGTTCTCATTTGCTTTTACATGTTCTATTTTACATTCTACTCCAGTAATTTTTAAATAATCAATAAATTTTATCCATCTATTAGTACTTAACTTGCTAGAATTTATTTTATTATAAAATTTTACTATAGCATTACAATCTGTTCTCAAAGTATATTCTAATTTGTCAAAGATAAAAATTTTAAATTTTTCTAAGGTATTTATGCATGCTAATATTTCTGCATCAATACTAGTTACCTTTGTCTTATACTTCCCACTAGTATATCTACTTAATTTTTCTAAATTACGAGGGTCTTCTTTATTGGGTTTCCACTTTAAGATTCCTCCCCAACCTTCTAAACTACCATCTGTTTCTATTATTATATAACTATTTTTTGGGGGTAATTCTAAATCAGGTAAATTTTTTATAATTGTCTTTATTTTTTATGTTGTATATGTTGGGCTATATCATCACTAAATACTAATATATCGTCTATGTAACATATTATAAAATCATCTAATTGTCTAAATATATTATCCATTTTTCTTTGGAATATACTGGGTGCATTTTTTAATCCAAAAGGCATTACTAACCATTCATATTGTCCTAAAGGTGAAGTAAAAGCTGTCCATTCTATGCTATCTGGATGCATTGCTATCTGGTGAAATCCTGATTTTAAATCAAATTTACTATAGATTTCTTTATCTTTTATTTTTAATAATAAATAATCTATACCTGGTAATGTATACTGATCTTTATAAGTATTATCATTTAACCTTTTATAATTAAAAACCATTCTACTCTTTCCTCTTACTAATTCACTATGTTTCTGTACTATAAAAGCTGCTGTTCTATGCCTACTATTGGAATGTCTTATTAATTTTCCTTTTAATAGTTCTTCTATATGTTTTGCATATTCTGTTTTAGTTCTAGGGTCTGGTATTATAGGTTTATCTTGTATAGTTAGGTCTGGATTTATAATTTCTAATTTACATGTAATTTTATTTTTATTCCATAATGCTAGGGGATTCTCTCCTATTACTGATAATTCTTCTAATCTCTTCATTAAAGGTTCTAAATAAGTCCTATAATTTGATTCTAATTTTCCATAATTATATAGTATTACATCTTTTTCTAATAAGTCTTCTATTTCCATTTTATTATTTTCTTCTTGTTCTTCAAAGATTTTCATATCTACTGGTCTGCTAATGGGTGAAGTATCTATAATTTCTGTCTTTTTAAAGAATGTTACTTTTCTATTTTCTACAGTTATTCCTCCTTGCATACTAAGAATAAAATTCATTCCTATTATTAACTGAGTTCTATCACTTATTTGTAAGGGTAATGCATAACAAAATGGTAATAAATATTTTTGAGTTTTAAAGATTAAATAACTTCCTGTTTTTATCCTTAAATTACTTTCTGTTACACTATTGACTCCTGCTATTCTTATTGGATAAGGTAATTTTTCAAAGCATTCTCTTGGTAAGGCTTTATTATCTATAGCACACTTACTTGCTCCTGTATCTATTATAGCATTTAAATTATATGCTTGTTATTTATCTCTATGGCTACTTGGCAATTTAATAAATTATTAATCATACTTGCAGGTCTTACCGTATTACTAGCTATTATTTCTAATTCATCTTCTTCCTCTGTTATCTGTTTTAACTTATAATTCTTTTCCAAATCTCTTACCTTTTGTTCTAATCTACTAATTTCTAATTCTTTTTCTAATCTTAATTCCACTAATTCTTTTTCTAACTTATCTGTTTTTTCTTTTAAATATTTATTTTCTAATTTTATAAATTCTAAATCATTATCTTTATTTTTATCTTTTCTTTCTTCTTTTTTAATATCATCCCCATATTCTACAATTTCTCCAAATCTAGCTATATCTAGGGGACAACATATTAATTCACAATTGCTACATTTTCTACAGTTTTTTACAATAATCATATTACAGTAAAAACATTTTTCTCTATAAGTATGTACCCAATTATGACTACAATTCTTACAGTTTTCTGGTAACTCTTTTTCTACCATCCAACTCATAATTTTAATAATTTTAATTGTTCTTCAAAACCTTCATTATTCTGTATTTCTTCTTCATTATCACATATACTAAGTACATCACTATCATTACTATTTTCACTTCCATTTATACTTATAATATCAAATTCATCTTCTAATTCCAATTCTTTATATACTGCCATTCTTTCTAAATCTCCTCTCTTATTTCTACATTCTCTAGCATAATGTCCTATTTGTCCACATATAAAACATTTACATTTTCTAATAGGAGGTTTTTTTACTTTTAAATTTACTAACATGGTTTTTTGTTTACTTTGAGAAAGAAGAGAGGGAAAAAAGGCAAAAAATGATGACTTTACCCTATCTAGGGCCTTATCTTGAGAAAAAGATTCTTTTTTATATTTTCTCTGAAAAGATAGCTGAAATGATCTATTACCAAGAGAAATTAAAGAATCTTGTCCATAGTGATCTGGATGAAAATTTTGTTGGAATAAACGTGCTGAGTTACCAGACACAAAAGCATGAAGATTCCAAGGCTTGTGATTGTGACAGCGGATTTGTCTATTACAGGATGACAGTATATTATAAAATGGTCCTGTTAGTTTTCCTAAATTAGGAACATAGTTTCTAGTATAATTTAACAATCCTAAAAAGCTTTCTAACTCTTTTTTAGTACTTATTTCTTCCTTAAATTCTGTTATCTTTTTAATTATATGAGGTTGTAATTTTATTATACCTTTTCCTATTTCTAGTCCTAAAAATTCTATTCTTGGTTGTCCTAGGCTCAACTTAAGCCTGAACAAAAGTGTCTCATAGATAACCTATGGAATGCCAGCCCAAGATCTAAACCAGAAATTCTTCATGCCCTTTGTTGCTATATGGACCTCAAAAACCAAGAGGAAAGCTTAAAGTCTATGTTATTGCCTGTCCAAAACATGAATCTCTCTCCACAAACTCTACCTGTCTTGCAACATGAAGTAAACATGTTAAAAAATGAAGTAAGCTCAAAAAATGACAAAATAAAAGAATTAACAGAAAAAATTCAGAAAAGATGGAAATTGAGCTTAAGGAAAAGAAACAAAAAGAAAAAGAGATTATTGTTTACTTTGAGAAAGAAGAGAGGGAAAAAAGGCAAAAAATGATGACTTTACCCTATCTAGGGCCTTATCTTGAGAAAAAGATTCTTTTTTATATTTTCTCTGAAAAGATAGCTGAAATGATCTATTACCAAGAGAAATTAAAGAATCTTGTCCATAGTGATCTGGATGAAAATTTTGTTGGAATAAACGTGCTGAGTTACCAGACACAAAAGCATGAAGATTCCAAGGCTTGTGACTGTGACAGCGGATTTGTCTATTACAGGATGACAGTATATTTCAGATTGTGGGAACCACTTGAAGAAATATACGGTTTCAAGAGAATGATGGATATGGGTTTTGTATACAGAATTATTGTAACCAAACCTGAACAAGTAAGGAAGTATGTGGAACCCTATTCATGGAAACTTGCACATGTGCTCTACATCCTTTTTGAGAAAGATAAATGCCCTTCTGGGTATATTAATATGAAGGTTAGAGCCATTCCCGCCTCCTACAACAACGGTTATCCTGAAGAAGCAAGAACAGAAATACTCATTGAGTGTTGCCCATTCACTAAACCCTCCTTGGTATTTTTCCCTCCTGATTTTATCCCAAATTGTTCTGTGTCAACAGACGAATGCATCAGCAGGGCAAGAACATTTTTACAGGCAATACAGCTTCAAAATACCTGGGCTTACAGATCTTCCCTTGTATTTGAAGAAAGAAATCTTAAAGTCTTCTGTTCACAGACCAAATGCTATGTCCCATTCTTAAGCCATATCATGGAAGACCCCATCAAGATGCTCCATTACCAACAATTTCATGCAGGAGCCAATTATCATGTCATTGGTGATGAAGGCAATTCCCAGGAAAGTCATTATCCTATGCTACATGATGAGGATGATGATTTGATTGACTTAGCAGATGATTAAAGGAGATTCAGAACTTTAAGCTCTGCCCAGACAACTCTGCCCCGACAATGCTGCCCAGACAAAAACAACTGTTTTCTTTAATAATTATGCATGTACTTTTATTCCTGTTAACTAGTGTTTGTAAAAAGTAATCAGGGTTATCTAACCTAAGGTTACTTTAGATGTGTATATAAGGAGTTCAATATGAATAAGAAAAGCAGAAGTTCATTTTCCCAAAAAACTCTCTCATTTACAGCAATTTCTCTTCCTATCTCTTCAGCATATTCAGCTTTCAGAGTTCAAAGGTAAATAAATTCTTAAACTCTCAACATATTCTAACAAGATTGAGAGTCTCTCTCTTGTTAGTCTTATTCCGAAACTCCAACGCCGTTGAAACTCCGGTTGTTGGCTTCTTTAAACAACTTTGGTAAATTTAGAATTATTTTAAATTGATTGTGAATAGTAGTTGTTAGAATGATAGGCTAAACATTTATACATCAGAATAGTGCTAGGTTGATGGATCTAAGTGAGTGAAAAAGAAAAGTAATTCTCTTCTTCTCCTGTCAGAAGCTTCCATGTTTAAAATAGAACATAAATCCCAGTAACAGAAAGCCACAACGTAAATTGAGGGTTCTCATCCTCTTTCTGAGGAAAGTTTAACCTCTTTGGACCGTGGTATATTGTTCTGTGACCGGATTGTTTTATAAGGAACTCCTGCTACAGATCCTAGACTATTCATATCTCCACTAAATCCTATAGAAGGACTAACTATTTCATTTTCAGTATCTTCTAAACATCTTAAATAAAATGGGTCTTTTTCTAAAGTCATTCTGTCAAAATAGATAATTTATTATTAATCTGGTCTATTTTTAATTCTATTTTATCTATTTTTTCTATTATTTTACTGTCTAATGATTTATTCTTACTACTTTGCTTTCTTTCTATAATATTCTGTATAACTTTAATATTTTCTATTAAGCTATCAATTTTCATTCTTTGCTTTTGTAATATATTCAAATATGACTTAAATATTATACTTTGTGTTTGACTAACTGCTATTTGATTATGCAATAAGTGATAACATACATCAGAAATAGTGTTCAGTTGAGGATTTTCAGAGTGAAATTTATGCTTATAATTATCATTTAAAAAACAAATTATATTGATATTATCTACAGTCCTCTTCCTGTAGTATGCTCCTGTTTCTAAGTTCAAATAATCAAGCCTATGAAGTACCTCTTCGTCTTTACTGGTCATATTTATAAGTCTATTCTCTCTGCAAGTTTTCACCTACACCTTAGTATGTCTATGGCCCATACAATATATACAGACTTAGATGGAAATCAGAATATTAGATTTGATAATTTTATAGAACAAAGAAATACAGGAACTTCAGAATTTGATAGTGATGAGGATTCTTTAGAACAGAACATTAATACTATAGGAAAAAATTAAAATGTCAATAAATACTGATTTCAATTTACATAGAGCAATAGTAAATTCATTATTAAGAATAAATATAGATAATAGATTAAATTTAGCTGCATTTAGAAATATGATAATTGAGGAAATAGAAAGGTTAGAACAAAGATTATCACAAATATCAATAGAAAATACTTTTAGATACAGAATAGAAGTAAGACTAAATTTATTAAAAACAATAGAAAATTGGCTAAAACATAGTTTAGTAGCTCCTAGATTATAAAATGTCTGAAAAACAAAAAATAAGAGAATTATATAGTAAATATCCAGATTATGATTGGACAGTTAATTTTGAAGAAATTCCAGATTTAGATGATTGTAGTTTATTTATAGATATGGTATATGGAGAAAATTACCCTAGAATAGGAGAAAAGAATAAGAAATATGAAGAAATAAAAAATCTGAAAGATATAGAATTAGTAACCAGAGAAAATGTGACACTGGAAGAAGAAAAAATAGAAAATAAGGAAATGTTATCAGAAGATATAGATCTACTAGAAATATTAAGAAATGGAGTAAATACGGAAGAATATATTTTACCTCTAGAGGAAGTAGAAAACCCAAAATATGATGAATATATAGAAGATAGAATTTTAGCAAGTACATCTTCAGGAGTAGTAGAAAATAACAAAATTCGTAGCTTATGAGCTCCTCACAAATAATGGGCTGTATTTATAGTCCTATGACAGCCTTATCCTAATTTAATTAGTACATAGGTTCTTTATCCACTTAGGATATGTTTTCTTAAGTCAACAAGCTTTTCTAAGTCAAATAAAATATTATCAAGATAGTCCTTATCCAAATGTTTCCTAATTCTACTAGGATTCTTGGTCTTTCTTGAATTTCTACCTAGACTAGAATTCCTACCCTATGTTGTATTTTACAGCAGCTGCACTTCCTCTTACCTAATCCTTATAGGACTAGGACTCTGAATGCATATCCTTCTGCCCTTAGAATTCTTCTTGTCATGACTATCCTATTGTTACTGGAACTCATCATGAGTGTCCTACTGCTGATAGAACTCTTCTTGGCATGGATGTCCTGCTGCTGCGGAAACTTTTCTTGGCAGGGATGACCTGCTGCTGCTAGAACTCTGCTTAGGATAAACGTGTTACTGCTGCTGGAGTTCTTCTTGATGCAAATATCCTTCTTCTGCTGGGACTCTTGTTGGCATGAATGTCCTTCATTGATTAGGAACGCCTAGGCCTTACTGCCGGGCTGCACACTTGATATTGCCAGGCTTGTTGTGCACATTTTCTGGCCCATGCTCTCCTTTGCTGCTCTATTTTCTACCCATTTCCTTTCCTGCATACTTAGGTTCTCAACAATCCCCCTTTCTTGAAGACTCACCTTGTCCTTAAGGTGAAATATGGAAAACTGCTGCTGGATGTATTTATTGTCTTCCCAAACTTGTACAAGCAATGGTAAAGGTTATAGCAATCCCTTGGTCTTGCCATCTTCTGGTTTTATTCATGAGCAAATGTTACAACTGTTATTTTTCTTCTTACCTTTTGCCTTGAATCCTTCTAACAAAAAGTATAGCTTGATCTGCATGTAATGTCCTCCTTCCCGTGGGTTTTGGAAGTGATTCAATAACTTTCCTCTCAGTCTTGGTATGTTTGGTACATACACCTGCTGGTAGTGCCAAATATATCCATTCTTTAGGGTGAATTTACTAACCTTAGGGTCAAACTTATTGATCTTCTTGTCATGCTCTTGTCTTTGAGCATCAGTCTCCATTGCCTCTTTGATTTCTGTCCACACATTCCACTTCGCTCTGCTAATGGCAGTAAGGCATGCGTCATTAGGCTCACATACTGTCCATAACGCTTGACCTCCATTGCTTTTGGACAATGCGTCTGCCACCTTGTTTTCCTTGCCAGGTTTGTAGATTATTTCATACTCGTATCCCAGCAACTTGACAAGGAACTTTTATGGCTCTGGTGTGGTAATTTTCTACTCCATGAGGCTTCTCAATGGTTGTTGATCTGTAATGATCAGGAATTTCACCCAATAAGGTAAAGGTCGCCATACTTGACTGCATGGATGATGGCCAACATCTCCATGGCGTATGCTGACCATTCCTTCTTCATGGGCCCTAAGACTCTGCTCATGTATGCAATAGGTCTTCTGGCTTGACTGAGGACAGCACCTATGCCATCTTGACATGCGTCAGTGTGAAGCTCAAGGTTTGGGTTGAAGTCGGACAGTGCTAACACTGGGGTCTCACACATAGCTTGCTTCAACAACTTAAATGCATCTTCACTCTTTTCTGTCCATAGGAATCCATCCTTCTTTAGAAAATTCGTTAGTGGTTTTGCTATGGCACCGTATTTGCGAACAAATCAGCGATAATAGCCTGTCAAACCTAGAAATCCTCTAAGTTCTGTGACATTCTTTGGAGTTGGCCATGTTTGCATGGCTCCTATTTTTTGTTGGTCTACCTTCACTCCTTCTGTGGATATGATGTGACCGAGGTACTCAAGCTTCTCTTGCATGAATGTGCACTTGGATGGCTTGATGACAAAACGATTTCTTCTTAACACTTCTAGCACTTTTGCTAAGTGTTCTATGTGATCATCATGGTTCCTAGAATAGACCAAAATGTCATCAAAGAAAACTAAGACAAACCTGCACAAATAAGGTTTGAAGATGTCGTTCATGGCTGCTTGAAACATGTAAGGTGCATTGCATAGTCCAAAGGGCATGACTAGGTACTCGTAGTGTCCACTATAAGTCTAAAATGCTATCTTCTACACGTCCTCTTCTTTCATGCGTATTTGATGATATCCGACCTTGAGATCCAGCTTGGTAAACAACTTTGCTCCATTTAACTCATCCAGCATATCATCAATTGTTGGGATCGAAAACGATCCTTGACAGCCGCTTGGTTGAGTGCCCAGTAATCGGTGCAAAACCTCCAAGTTCTGTCTTTCTTTCTAACAAGTAGAATAGGAGAAGAAAAAGGTAGAGGTGCTAGGTCGGGTAATACCTTGCTATAGCATCTCTTCCACTTGTCTTTCGATCTTGTTCTTTTGGAAGTGTGCATACTCGGTAAGGTGCTACATTAATCACCTTGGTCTGATCGATTAATGGGATGGCATGGTCTGTAATGTCTTAAGGGTGGTAGCCCTTGTGGCTCTCCTAAGACATCTCCGAACTGCTCTAGTAGTTTCCTTACTACTATTGGTATGTCTTCATGTGTATGTTTGGTTGTGTTTTCTTCTTTTGTGGCCAAGAGAACTGTAAAGCATTGTGCCCTCTTTTCTGTGTAGTCGTTCAAGGGTACTTACCTCACAATGATATGTTGCATTGGTGGTGGATGCCTTCCATGTGCAGTTCCTTCCCTTCCATTGGAAGTGCATGGCCATGGATTCGTAGTCGAACATTATCTTGCCTATGGTCTTAAGCCAAGCGTTGCCTAAAACCACATCAAGACCTGCCAGAGCTAACACATGCAGTTCTGCCTCTATTTTGACTCCTTGAATCTGCATAGTTACTGGCTGGATTAATTGTGCGCACTTGAGCTTCTGTCTGCTTGCCACTCTTACCTCAAAGGTGCAATCTTTTTCGGACATAGCTGAAGTGTTTTGACCAATTTTCGAGTTGATAAAGTTATGAGTAGCTCCACTATCTATCAACACTAAAATGTTTTTTCTGTTAACGGTTGCGAATAACCTCATGGCAGTAGGCTTGGTGGTTGCCCCTACTGCATGCAAATTGATTTTGCCTTCTTCTGCATGATCTGGGGAGTGTTCTGACTCTGCTTCCTCCTCGCTGTCCATGCGGCTGTCTTGTTCTTCTTCACTGTTTTCCTTGTGTTCCTCATCACTTACTACTTCAATGATGTTGAACAGTCCTTTTTTTGCACTTGTGGCCAACTTGCCACTTATCGTTGCACCTAAAACATAGGGTCTTTTTTGATCCTCCTGTTGATTTCTTCAGTGGATAGTTTGAGAGGGTCCTTTGTTTTTGGGGGCACTGTCTTACTTGATAAGGGTGCTTTACTGTCAGTTTGTGACCGCGTGTGATGCTTCTTCCCATCATTGATGAGTCTTGCCAATCGAATGCACTGAGTGAGAGAGTTTGGATCCCTCATCTTCACTTCTTAGCTTAGCCAAGGTACAAGGCCATCTAGAAAAGTGCCAATTAGTGCACTATCTGGCCAATGTCCTACCAATTCGGCTAACCTTTCAAATTCTTAAAGGTAACTTTCTAGAGATCCTTCTTGCCTTATCTTGGCAAGCTGTCCCTAATAGTTTGTCATGCTGGATGGGCCAAATCTGTTCACTAACTCTTGTGTGAACCTTGTCCAGCCTATCCTTCTCCTTTCTGCATAGGTGGCCTTAAGCCAACGCCACCATTGGTTGGCTCTCCCACATAGGTGATAGGATGCAAACTCAACCCTTTCACCTCTTTCAATACCTTGTTTTTCAAAGTAAAATTCAGCCCTTGGAGATCCATTCAGTTGGATCTCCCTTCTCAAAGGTAGGGAACTCGATTTTTACCTTAGGCGTGTGTAATGGCTTGGGCTGTCGTAGTGCCAATCTTCCCTCCTTGTGGTGCGCCATGGTTTTGCCTCAGGGTGATTTCGTACCCTTCTTGGTTGCCATGATGCAGGCCTTCTGTCCAACACCTCCTCATTGTCGCTATAATCATTGTAGTGATCATGGGGCAGGTGTTCGTTTGGTGAAGTCTCCCTCTGCTTCCCAAACTTGTGCGCCTTTTCCCCCTTTCTTGAGAGGGAAGCTGCTCCTGGTCAGAATCTTCCTCATGCACTTGGTGCCGTGTGATTTCTAGATTGAAGCCTCCTAGACATTTGTGGTAGGTGGCTGTTTCTGCCTGACTCGATTTGGACTTGTAATTCGGCCATTCGGGGTGTGTCTCTCTTCAATTGTTCAAGAGAATGTATGATAGACAACAGTTGGTTTTTGATATCACCTACCTGGTCATTGATCACATTCTGGTTCCTCTCCAAGGCAAGGATTCTTCCGCGGTTGGTGGCTGAGAAATCTTCCCCAGTCTGTTCCTGTGGTGCAGGTGAATGCTGCCAAGATGACATGGTAACCTGATGCCTTGCAATTGACTGATGTCTGTGCTGCTGTCTCAACTAGAGCACTAATTTGTAGAGGTGTTTGTGCTTCCTCTCAACTGGTGGTTGTGCTGATTTCTCAACAAAAGCACCAATTTGTTGGGGTGTCGATTTTTTACCCCAACTTTACTACACCTTAGGGGTTCAGCACACCTACTAGAATCCTTCCTAACTTGCTGTCCCATTTGATTCTTGAGTTCTTTTCTTATTTTATATCCCCTAAGCTGTCCTTCGGGTTAACTAATATATATAAAGATATGTTGGATAGGCAAGACAACTCTTAAACCTATCACAACTTGCCTTGGTTGAAGAAGACAACTCTTAACTTCAACCTTAGCTCTTAAGCAAGGAAGACAACTCTTAACCTTGTCTTAAGCCCAAGTTATCTCAAGACAACTCTTAAAAGATAACCAAAATATAAACAAGAATGGAGCAAGAATGCTTACCTTTGATTCTTGATTAATGAATGAGAAAATAACAAAATTCGTAGCTTATGAGCTCCTCACAAATAATGGGCTGTATTTATAGTCCTAAGACAGCCTTATCCTAATTTAACTAGTACTTAGGTTCCTTATCCACTTAGGATATGTTTTCCTAAGTCAACAAGCTTTTTTAAGTCAAATAAAACATTATCAAGATAGACCTTATCCAAATGTTTCCTAATTCTACTAGGATTCTTGGTCTTTCTTGAATTTCTACCTAGACTAGAATTCCTACCTTATCTTGTATTTTACAGCAGCTGCACTTCCTCTTGCCTAATCCTTGTAGGACTAGGACTCTGAATGCATATCCTTCTGCCCTTAGAATTCTTCTTGTCGCGACTATCCTATTGCTACTAGAACTCATCATGAGTGTCCTACTGCTGATAGAACTCTTCTTGGCATGGATGTCCTGCTGCTGCTGGAGCTTTGCTTGGCATGGATGTCCTGCTGCTGCTAGAACTCTGCTTGGCGTAAACATGTTACTGCTGCTGGAGTTCTTCTTGATGAAAATATCCTTCTTCTGCTGGAACTCTTGTTGGCATGAATGTCCTTCATTGATTAGGAATGCCCAGGCCTCACTGCCGGGCTGCACACTTGCTGTTGCCAGGCTTGTTGTGCACATTTTCTGGCCCATGCTCTCCTTTGCTGCCCCATTTTCTACCCATTGCCTTTCCTGCATACTTAGGTTGTCAACAATTTGGTAGTGTGCAGGATGAACTCTGGAGAGCGCATGAAAAATAACCCTGCAGGCGTGGCAGCGGTGTCAGGCACCGTTGGGCACATTTGGCAGTACATGGGATGAACTTTTGGGAGTGACCTGAACATCCCTGCAGGCATGAAAGAGGCATTGGACAGATTCAACAGTGAGTGAGAGGAACTTCTGGGAGCGACCAAAACATCCCCATGGGCGTGAGAGTGGCATCGGGCACATTTGGTAGTGAGCAGCAGAGGCTTCAGACGCGGTAGAGGAGTTGGGCACATTTGGCAGTGCGTGGGACAAACTTCCAGGAATGACCAGAGTATCCCAGCGTGTGTGGCAGCGACGTCGGACACATTCAGCAATGTGCAGAATGAATTTCCAAGAGTGATGGGAACATCCCTACGGGCACTTCCCTAATTATGCAGAAGACGGTGAAATCAACTTGCATGTAGCAGGGGCAACCACCAAGCCTACTGCCATGAGGTTTTTTGCAACCATTAACGGGAAGAATGTTTTGGTGTTGATAGATACTGGAGCTACCCATAACTTCATCAACAAAAAATTAGTCAAAACACTTCAGCTACGACTGAAAAGGATTGCACCCTTCGAGAGTGGCAAGCAGATAGAAGCTCAAGTGTTCACAAGTTATCCAGGCAGTAGCAATGTAGATTCAAGGAGGCAAAATAAAGGTGGAACTGCATGTGTTAGCCTTGGCAGGTCTTGATGTGGTTTTAGGCAATGCTTGGCTTAAAACCATAGACAAGATAATGTTCGACTACGAATCCATGGCCATGCACTTCCAATGGAAGGGAAGGGACTGCATGTGGGAGGCATCCACCACCAATGTAGCGCATCATTGTGAGGTAAGTACCCTTGAATGACTATACAGAAAAAGGTCGCAATGTTTTGCAATTCTCTTGGCCACAAAGGAGGAAAACACAGCCGAACATCATGAAGGGCAGAAGACGCACGAAGACATACCATCAATAGTAAGGAACCTATTGGAGCAGTTCGGAGATGTCTTAGGAGAGCCACAAGGGCTACCACCCTCAAGATATTATGACCATGCCATTCCATTAATCAATGAGACCAAGGCGATTAATGTAGCACCTTACCCGTATGCACACTTCCGTAAGAACAAGATCGAAAGACAAGTGGAAGAGATGCTTCAACAAGGTATTATCCAACCTAGCACTTCCCCTTTTTCTTCTCCCATTCTACTAGTTAGAAAGAAAGATGGAACTTGGAGATTTTGCACCAATTATCGGGCACTCAACCAAGCAACTATCAAGGACCATTTTCTAATCCCAACAATTGATGATATGCTGGATGAGTTACATGGAGCAAAGTTGTTTACCAAGCTGTATCTCAAGGTTGGATATCATCAAATACGCATGAAAGAAGAGGATGTGCAGAAGACAACATTTCGGACTCATAGTGGACACTACGAGTACCTAGTCATGCCCTTTAGACTATGCAATGCACCCTCCACCTTTCAAGCAGCCATGAACGACATCTTCAAACCTTATTTGCGTAGGTTTGTCTTAGTTTTCTTTGATGACATTTTGGTTTATTCCAGGAACCATGATGTTGACATAGAACACTTAGCCAAAAGTACTAGAGGTGTTAAGAAGAAATCACTTTGTTATCAAGCCATCCAAGTGCACATTCATGCAAGAGGAGCTTGAATACCTCAGTCACATCATATCCGAAGATGGAGTGAAGGTAGACCAACGGAAAATAGGAGCCATGCAAACATGGCCAACTCCCAAGAATGTCACAGAACTTAGAGGATTTCTAGGCTTGACAGGCTACTATCGCCAATTTGTTTGTAAATATGGCACCATAACAAAACCATCAACGGATTTGCTAAAGAAGGATAGATTCCTATGGACAGAGAAGAGTGAAGATGCATTCAAGTTGTTGAAGCAAGACATGTGTGAGACCCCAATGTTAGCACTGCCCGACTTCAACCAAACCTTCAAGCTTCACACCGATGCATGTCAAGATGGAATAGGTGCTGTCCTTAGTCAAGCCGGAAGACCTATTGCATACATGAGCAAAGTCTTAGGCCCATGAAGAAGGAATGGTCAGTATACGCCAAGGAGATGTTGGCCATCATCCATGCAGTCAAGGTATGGCAACCTTACCTTCTTGGGAGGAAATTCCTGATCATTACGGATCAACAACCCTTGAGAAGCCTCATGGAGCAGAAAATTACCACACCGGATCAGCAAAAGTTTCCTTGTCAAGTTGCTGGGATACGAGTATGAAATAATCTACAAACCTGGCAAGGAAAACAAGGTGGCAGACGTATTGTCCAGAAGCAATGGAGGTCAAGCATTGTGGACAGCATGTGAGCCTAATGACGCATGCCTCACTGCCATTAGCGGAGCGGAGTGGAATGTATGGACAAAAATCAAAGAAGAAATAAAGATTGATCCCCAAAGCCATGAGCTCATAGAGAAGATCAAGAATTTTGACCCAAAGGTTAGTAAATTCACCTTTAAGAACAGATGTATTTGGCACAACCAGCAGGTATATGTACCAAACGTATTAGGACTAAGAGGAAAGACCTTGAATCACTTCCACAACTCATGGGAAGGAGGACATTCAGGATGGTTTCATACTTACATGTGGACTAAGTTATTCTTTTGGTGGGAAGGACTTAAGGGTGAGATCAAAAAGCTACTCTGGGAATGTGATGTTTGTCAGCGCACCAAACCAAAAGGTGGCAAGACCAAGGGGTTATTACAGCCTTTGCCAGTACCAGGACACGTTTGGGAAGACTTGACAATGGACTTCATCACGGGAATGCCCAACAGCAAGGAAGCACTAGGATTTGACTTAGTAAGCTATGGGTGCAATAGAAGGCTAGTACGGAGAGTACTCATATGATGGAGTCATTCGCCCAAGGATGAAGCAACATGGGAAGACTACGATGATATCCAGCAATGCTTCCCTAATTTCCACCTTGAGGACAAGGTGAGTCTCCAACGAAGGGGGATTGTTAAGAACCTTAGGAGGCAAAGGGAGCGTGACCATATGCACGCGAGGCGCCAAGCAGCAAGAGAGGCAACAACAGGCCAGAATGTGTGCGCAACAAGCATGAACACAGCAAGCAATGAAGCACAGCCAGGTTCTGACTCTGTCCTAACTAACTGCAGAAATCCAAACTAAGAGGAACACCAATATTGGCAGGACACGTATGAAGCAATCCAAGCAGGAGAATGAAGAACTCCAGCACTAGCAGGACGTCATGGTAGGTTTGACTTTAGCAAGATGTTCACATCAAGGACAAGTCTTGGAATAGAAGGAATTCTATTCTAAGTAGGAATTCAAGAAAGACCAAGAATCCTAGTTGGATTAGGAAACAGTGGGATAAGGTCTATCTAGATAATGTTTTAGTTGACTTAGAAAACCTTGTTGACTTAGGAAAACATATCCTAAATGGATAAACGAACCTAAGAACTAGTTGAATTAGGATAAGGCTGTCTAATACTATAAATACAGCCCATTATTTGTGAGCAGAAAGATATGGTCTGAATTTTGTATGTTTCTCATTCATTAATCAAGAATCAAGGTTATCATTCTTGCTTCTATTCTTGTTTATATTTCGGTTATCTTTTAAGAGTTGTCTTGAGATAACTTGGCCTTAAGTCAAGGTGAAGAGTTGTCTTCCTTGCTTAAGAGCTAAGGTTGAAGTCAAGAGTTGTCTTCTTCAATCAAGAAAAGTTGTGATAGGTTTAAGAGTTGTCTTGCCTATCCAACATATCTTTTATACATTAACTAATCCCGAAGGACAACTTAGGGGACAAAAATCCAAGAAAAGAAGTCAAGAATCAAATGGGATAGCAAGTTAAGAAAGGTTGTTAGTAGGTGTGTGACCCCTAAGGTGTTGGCAAGTTGGGGGAAAAATCGGGATGCCAACAGTTTGGCATTGTGCTGGATGAACTTCCGAGAACAACCCAAACATCCCTGAGGGGTTAATAGGTGGTTTGGGCACATTCGACAATACCCAAGATAAACTTTCGGAGTGACCAAAACATCCCGGCAGGTACGGCAGTGGCATTCGACACATTTGGCCATGCGCGAAATAAACTTTCTGGAGCAACCAGCACATACCTGCGGGTACTGAAGAGTCATAGGATGCATTTGGCAGTGCTCAGGGTGAACTTTCGAGAGTGACCGAAAAATCTCCGTGGGCTCGACAGAAGTGTTGGATGCATTTGGCAATGCTTGGGACGAACTTCAAGGAGTGCCCGGAACATCTATGTGGCTGCATTAGTGGGGTGAGGCGCATTCAAAAATGCACTGGATGAACTTCCAGTAGTGACAAGAACATCCCCGTGGGTGTGGCAAAGGCGGCAGATGTGCTCGGCGGTACTCGGGAAGAACTTTTGGAGGCTACTGGTACACCTCTGCTGGCACGGCAGAGGCGTCGGGCACAATTGGCAGTGCACAGGACAAACTTCTGAGAGCAGCGGGATCAGGCGCATTTGGCAGTGCGCAGGATGAACTTCTGGGAGCGACTCGAACATTCCTGCTAGCATGTCGGAGGCTTCGGGCGCATTGGACATTGCATAGGATGAACTTCCGAGAGTAACTAGAACATCCCCACAGGCTTGGCAGCGGCATTAGGCACGTTCAGTAGTGTGCAGGACAAAATTCCGGGAGAGGCCGAAAAATCGCTGCAGGCTTGGTAGAGTGGTCATATGCATTCGGCAGTACTCGGGATGAACTTTTAGAAGTGACCAGAAAATTACTGCAAGCTCAGCAGAGGTGTCAGATGCATTTGGCAATGCTTCGGATGAACTTCCAGAAGCTAGTGGAACATTCCCATGGGAGCAGGATAGGTGTTGGCATGCTTGGCAATGCCCAGGACGAACTTCAAGGAGTGCCCATAACATCCCTTTGGGTGCGGCAGCAGTGTTGGGCATATTTTGCAGTGTGTGCAGCGAACTTCTGGCTGCTATTGGAACATCTGCATGGGCACAGTAGAGGCGTTGGACGCGTTTAGCAATGTGCGGGATGAACTTTCGGAAGCTAATGGACCATCTCCGCAGGTGTGGCAAAGGCGTCAGGCGCGTTTGGCAGTGCACAGGACGAACTTCCAGGAGTGACGAGAACATCCCCATGGGCATGACAGAGGTTTTGGGCATGTTCATTTGTCTGCAGGACAAACTTCTAGGAGCTACCAAAACATACCTGCCGGTGCGGCAAAGGCATCAGACGTGTTGAGCTGTGCATAGGATGAACTTCTGGGGGCTTGCTTTGGACTTGTTTTCTGGGCACTCAGGGTATGTCTCTCTTCAACTGTTCGAGAGAATGAATGATAGTGGATAGTTGGTGTTTGATATCACCTATCTAGTCATTGATTGCATTCTAGTTTCTCTCTAAGGCAAGGATTCTTCTGCGGTTGGTGGCTGAGAAATCTTCCCCAATCTGTTCATGTGGTGCAGGTCAATGCTGCCTAGATGTCATGGTAACCTTGATGCCTTGCAATTTATTGGTGTCTGTGCTGCTATCTCAACTATAGCACTAATTTGTTGGGATGATCGTGCTACCTCTCAACTGGTGATTGTGCTGATCTCTCAATGAAAGCACCAATTTGTTGGGGTCCTGATTTTTTCCCCAGATTTTTCTACACCTTAGGGGTCAGCATGCCTACTAAAAACCTTCCTAACTTGCTGTCCCGATTGATTCTTATGTTCTTTTCTTATTTTATATCCCCTAAGTTGTCCTTTGGGTTAACTACTATATATATATAAGGATATGTTGGATACGCAAGACAACCCTTAAACCTATCACAACTTGCCTTGGTTGAAGAAGACAACTATTAACTTCAGCCTAAGCTCTTAAGCAAGTAAGACAACTCTTCACCTTGACTTAAGCCCAAGTTATCTCAAGACAACTCTTAAAAGATAACCAAAAATATAAACAAGAAAGTAAGCAAGAATGGTAACCTTTGATTCTTGATTATTGAATGAGAAGATAACAAAATTCGGAGCATATCTCCTCCTCACAAATAATGGGCTGTGTTTATAGTCCTAGGACTGCCTTATTCTAATTTAACTAGTACTTAGGTTCCTTATCCACTTAGGATATGTTTTCCTAAGTCAACAAGCTTTTCTAAGTCAACTAAAACATTATCAAGATAGACCTTATCCCATTGTTTTCTAATCCTACAAGGATCTTGGTCTTTCTTGAATTCTTACTAAGGCTAGAATTCCTATTTTGACTAAGTCCTTCTATCCTTATATTATTTTCTTTCCTACAGCTGCTGACTTCTTCTTTGCCATTTCTTTCTTGGATTATTCTGTTGTGGCATCCTTCCTCTCCAAGACTTCTCTTTGATGTGGTCCTCTTGCTGAAGTAAAAATGCCAAGACATCCTGCTGCTGTTGAAGTTCTTCACACTATCACTCTCCTTTTCCTGCTCGGATTGCTTCATGCATGTCCTACCAATGCTGGTCTTCTTCTTGTCTTAGCCTTCTGCAATTGATTAGGATTGAGTCAGAACCTGGCCGTCCTTCACTGCTTGCTGCATGCAAGCTTGTGGTGCGCACACTCTGGCATGTTTCTGCCTCTCTTACTGCTTGGCGCATTGTGCACATTCGCTCACACTCCCTTTGCCTCCTAAGGTCCTCAACAATTCGGCAGTGTGCGAGACGAACTTTCAAGACCAACTGGAACATCCATTCGAGCTCGGCAGAGACTTCGGTAACATTGGGCAGTGCACAGGATGAACTTCTAGGAGCAACCAGAGCATCCCTGCAGGCACGACAGAAATGTCAGACACTTTCGGCAGTGTGTGGGACTAACTTCCCGGAGTGACCGGAAAATCCCCGTGGGCCTGGTAGGGGCGACGGGCATATTTAACTGTGCATGGGACAAACTTCCAGGACCAACCGGAACTTCCCTAATGGCTTAGCAGTGTCGTTGGGCAAGATCGACAGTGCGTGGGATGAACTTGCAGTAGTGACTGGAAAATCCCCGTCGGCCAAGTAGAGTCATCGGACGAGTTTGGCAGTGCCTAGGATGAACTTATGAGAGCAACTGGAGAAACCCCACGGGGATGGCAGTGGCATCGGACACATCTGGCAGTGTGGGGGACAAACTACCAGGAGCAACCAGAACATGCCCGCAGGTGTGGTTGAGGCTTTAGGGGTTTGGCAGTGCACAGGATGAACTTTCAGGAGCGACTTGGACATTTCCATGGGCATGGCAGAGGCATCGTGTGCATTGGGCAGTGCACAGGTTGAACTTTAGGGTGCAACCAAAACATCCTTGTAGGCACGACGTCGGCGTTAGGTGCATTGGTGTTGAGGACCTTAGGAGGAAAAGGCACCATGAGCGAGTGCGTGCAAGGCTTCAGGCAACAAGAGAGACAGTAACAGGCCAGAGTGTGTGCGCAACAAGCCTGCACACAGCAGCAGTAAAGCATGGCCAGGTTCTGACTCAGTCCTAATCATTTGCTGAAATCAAAGCCAAGAAGAAGACCAGCATTGGCAGGACATGCAGAAAGCAATCCGAGCAGGAGGAGAGTGACGACGTGAAGAACTCCAGCAGCAGCAGGACGTCTTGAAAAGTTTACTTCAGCAAGATCACCATGCCAAAGAGAAGTCTTGGAGAGAAAGGATGCCATAGCAAAAGTCTAATCCAAGAAGTAAATGGCAAAGAAGAAGTCAGCAGCCCACAAAAGAAGATAAGATAAGGATAGAAAGACTTAGTCAAAGTAGGAATTCTAATCTTAGTAGGAATTCAAGAAAGACCAAGATCCTCGTAGGATTAGAAAACAATGGGATAAGGTCTATCTTGATAATGTTTTAGTTGACTTAGAAAAGCTTGTTGACTTAGGAAAACATATCCTAAGTGGATGAGGAACCTAAGTACTAGTTAAATTAGAATAAGGCAGTCCTAGGACTATAAACACAGCCCATTATTTGTGAGGAGGAGATATGCTCCGAATTTTGTTATCTTCTCATTCAATAATCAAGAATCAAAGGTTACCATTCTTGCTTACTTTCTTGTTTATATTTTTGGTTATCTTTTAAGAGTTGTCTTGAGATAACTTGGGCTTAAGCAAGGTGAAGAGTTGTCGTACTTGCTTAAGAGCTTAGGTTGAAGTTAAGAGTTGTCTTCTTCAACCAAGGCAAGTTGTGATAGGTTTAAGGGTTGTCTTGCGTATCCAACATATCCTTATATATATATATATATAGTTAACCTAAAGGACAGCTTTGGGGTGTTAAATATAAAAAAAAGAACTCAAGAATCAAGCAGGGCAGCAAGTTAGGAAGGATTCCAGTAGGTGTGCTGACCCCTAAGGTGTAGAAAAGCTGGGGACCCCAACAATTGGGTAGTGTGTGGGACAAACTTCCAGGAGCGACCTGAACAGTCATGCGGGCACATTTGGTAGTGCACAGGATAAACTTCTGGGAGTGACCAGAACATGCCTGCCAGTGTGGCAGAGGCTTCAGCTGTGTTTGACAGTGCACCGGACGAACATCCAAGAGTGGCCGAAAAATCCCCATGGGCTTGTCAGATGCATCTGATGGTTTGGCAGAGCTCAGGACGAAATTCCATGAGTGATAGGAACATCCCTACAGGGACGACAGCAGCATTGGATGCGTTCGGCAGTTCACGGGATGAACTTCCAGGAGCAACTGGAACATCTTTGCAGGCGCAGCAGAGGCGCTCAGGAGTAACTTCCGTGAGCGACCGAAACATCCCTGCTGGTGCAGCGGATGTTTAGAATAATTTCCAGAGTCAAATTCTCCATACAGTAGCTAATCAGGCAGCCGTATAGAAGACAAATTGGACAACCTTCAGCCCAAACAGCAGGCCCAATTTCCATTGAACATATCTCCACCTTTGTTCAAGCCTTACAATCTACCTTCAACATCCAAAGAGCCTCTTACTTTTATGAAAGTAGAACTTTTGGATCAAATCAATCGATAGTTAGCCCAACTTCCAAGTTCATCCAGGCCCAATATCAATACAATAGATGAAAGCCAACTCTCACTCTCAGAAGTTCATCTCGCACACTGCCGAACGCACCCGATGCCTCTGCTATGCCTGCAAGGTTGTTCTAGTTGCTGTCTAAAGTTCATCGTGCGCACTTTCCAATGCACCTGACAACTCCGCTGCACCAGTAGGGATGTTCTGGTAACTCCTGGAAGTTCCTCCTGAGCGCCTCTGCTGCGCTCGCATGGATGTTCCGGTTGCTCTCAGAAGCTCATCCTGTGAACTACCGAACGCATCCAATGCCGCAGCCATCCCTGCAAGGATGTTCCTATCACTCATGAAAGTTCGTCCCAAGCTCTGCCAAACCATCTGACGAGCCTGTGGGGATTTTTCGGCCACTCTTGAGAGTTTGTCCCTCGCACTGTTGAACGCAGCTGAAGCCTCTGCTACACTGGCAGGCATGTTTTGGTCACTCCCGGAAGTTCATCCTGTGCACTGCCAAATGCAGCCTGCATGAATGTTCGGGTCGCACCTGGAAGTTCATCCCGCATACTGCCTAAAGCACCCGAAGCCTCTGAAGCACCTGCAAGGATGTTCAGGTCACTCCTAGAAGTTTGTCCCACGCACTGCCAAACGTGTCTGATACCACTGCCACGCCTGCGGGGATGTTCTAGTCACTCAAAGAAGTTCATTTTTTGCATTGCCGAACACACCCGATGCCTCTGCCTCGCCTGCGGGGATGTTCCAGTTACTCAGAAAAGTTCAACTGGTGCACTGCCTAACACGTCCAACGCCGCGTCTGTGTCAGTGGGGTTGCTATGGCCACTCTTGGAAGTTTGTTCGTCGCACTATCAAATGCACCTGACTCTTCTACTGCACCCGTGGGGATCTTTTGGTTGTTCCCACAAGTTTGCTAGTGCACCTCCGAACATGTCTGATGCCGCTACCGTGCCTGCTCGAATATTCTGATTGCTCACGGAAGTTCGTCCTATGAACTGCCCAACGCATCTGAAGCCTCAGCCCCACCCACAGGGATATTCTAGTTGCTCCTGAAATTTTGTCTTGTGCACTGCTGAACACGCCCGATGCCTCTATTGCACCTGCTTGGATTTTTCAGTCACTCTTGGAAGTTCATCCCTCGCACTGCTGAACATGCCCGACTGTGCTGTAGTGCCTGGAGGGATGTACTGATCGCTCCTAGAAGTTTGTCCCCTGCACTGCCGAGTGTGTCCGATGCTGCTTCCGTGCCTGCTGGAATGTTCTGGTCACTCCCGAAAGTTTGTCCTGCACACTACCAAATATGCCCAACACCTCTGGCGCACCTGCAGGGATGTGCTGGTCACTCCTGGAAGTTCATCCTGCACACTACTGAACGCACTCGACGAGTCTCCCATGGCTGGTTGGATTTCCTGTCACTCCCAAAAATTCGTCCCTAGCACCGCTAAACGCGCCCTATGCTGCTGCAGAGCTTGCAGGGATGTTCCGGTTGCTCCCGGAAGTTCATCCCACACACTGCCTAACATGTCTGACGCCGCTGTCACGCCTGTGGGGATGTTTCGATTGCTCTCCGATGTTTGTCCCGCATACTGCCAACACGCCCAAAGCATCTGGCGCACCTGCCGGGATGTTCAGTTGCTCTTGGAAGTTCTTCCCGCATACTGCCAAGCATTCCAGATGCCACTGCTGTGCCCACGGGAATGTTGTGGTTGCTCCTAGAAGCTTGTCCCGTGCACTGCCCAACACACCCAATGCCTCTACCATGCCTAAGGAGACCTTCTAGTCGCTCATGGAAGATCGCCCCACGCTCTGCCGGAAGTGCCCAATGGCTCAGCCGTACATGTGGGGATGTTCTGGTCACTCCCAGAAGTTTGTCCCGCATACTGCCAAATGTGCAAGAAGCTTCTGCCGTGCCCGCAGGGATGTTCTGGTCGCCACCGGAAGTTTATCCCGCACACTGCCCAAAGCAGCCAAAGCCTCTGCCCTCCCACAGAGATGTTCTGGTTACTTACGGAAGTTTATCCCGCACACTGCCCAATGTGTTGAAGCCTCAGACTCGCCTGAGGGATTGTTCTGGTTGCTCCCAGAAGTTTGACTTGCGCACTGCTGAACACGCTAGATGCCACTGCAGGGATATTCCAGTCACTCCCCAAAGTTCATACTGCAGACTGCCGAATGTGCCTGATGCCTTTGCCGCGCCCACGGGGATGTTCCGGTTACTCTTGGAAGTTCGTCTCCCACACTGCCCAACGTGCCTGAAGCCTCTTCCATGCCCACAGGGATGTTCTGGTCGTTCCAGGAAGTTTGTCTAGTGCACTGCACATGTCTAATGCCTTTGCACCCACAGGAATGTTTCAGTCAGTCCTGGAAGTTCATCCCACGCACTGCAAAACGAACCCCATGCCTCAGCCGTGCCAATGGGGATGTTCAAGTTGCACCCGGAAGTTCTCCAGTGCATTGCCGAACCCATCAGACGCCTCTGCTAAGCCCGTGAGGATTTTGCAGTCGCTCTCGGAAGTTCATCCTGTGCACTGCCGAATGCACCTGGTGCCTATACCCTGCTTGCAGGTATGCTCAGATATCTCCCAGAAGTTCGTCCTGTGCACTGCCAATCCTACCATGACGTCCTGATGCTGTTGGAGTTCTCATGCCGTGCATGTCCTTCTCCTGCTTGGATTGCATCATGTGTGTCCTGCCAATGCTGGTGTTCTTCTTGGCTTGGATTTCTCAATTAGGACAGTCACCTGGCTGCTTCACTGCATGCGCGTGCTAGCTTGTTGCATGCACATTCTGGCCTGTTGCTGCCTCTCTTGCTGCTTGGTGCCTCGTGTGCATCTGCTCACACTCCCTCTGCCTCCTAAGGTCCTCAACACTCTGCCGTGCCTGTGGGGAGGTTCTGGTTGCTCTCGGAAGTTCCTCTTGCGTACTGCCAAAAGCACCCCGATGCCTCTGCTGCACCCGGAGGGATGTGGCAGTTGTTCCTGGATCTTCGCCGCATGCACTGCTGAATGCGTCCAATGCCTCTGCCATGCCTGTGGGGAAGTTCTGGTTGCTCCTGGAAGTTCATCCTGCACACTGCTGAATGTGCTGACACATCTGCTGCACCCGCGAGAATGTTCCAATTGCTCCCGGAAGTTTGTCCTCCACACTATCCAATGCGCCCAAAGCCTCTGCCATGCCCGTAGGGATGTTCCAGTCATTCCCGAAAGTTCATCCCACAGACTACTGAACATGTCTAACACCGCAGCCACGCCTGTGGGGACGTTTCGGTTGCTCTTGGAAGTTCGTCCCATACATTGCCCAACCCACCTGAAGCCTCTGCTGTGCCCATGGGAATGTTCTGTTTGCTCCCGAACATTCGACCTGCACATTTCCGAACGCATTCGACGCCTCTTCCAAGCCTGCAGGGATTTTGTGGTCTCTCTGGGGAGCTCATCCTGCGCACTGCATAATGCAGCCCAAGCTGCTGCTACACCCACGGGGATGTTTCAGTCGCTCTCAGAAGTTCATCCTATGCATTGTTGAATGTGCCCAATGCCTCTGCTGCGTCCCCAGGGATGTTCTGGTCACTCCCAAAAGTTCATCCCACGCACTGCCAAATGCACACAACATAGGTGCTGCACCCAGGGGATTGCTCCAGTCACTCTCTGAAATTCATTCCATGTACTGCCAAACTTGCCTAATGCCTCTCTGGTGCCAGCAGTGATGTTCCGGTTGCTCCTGGAAGTCCTTTCCGTGCACTGACCAACGCACTCGATGCTGCTGCCGTGCCTGAAGGGATGTTCCTGCTGTCCCCCAAAGTTCGCACCGTGCACTGCCAAACACGCCCAACACCTCTGCTATGCTGGCGGGGATGTTCCGGTCACTCCAGGAAGTTCATACCCCGCATTGCCTAATGCACTTGAAGCCTCTTCCATGGCCATGGGGATGTTCCAATTGCTGCAGGAAGTTCATCTAGCACACTGCCAAATGTGTCTGATGTCACCGTGCCCACGGGAATATTACAATCGGTCCTGGAAGTTCATCCCATGCATTGTATAACACACCCCACACCTTAGCCACGCCCACGAGGATGTTTCGGTCACTCCCTAAAGTTCGTCCAATGCACTGCCAAATGCGTCCCATGCCTTACTTAGCCCACGGGGATTTTTCAGTTGCACCCGGAAGTTCGTCCCGTGCACTGCCAAATGCGTCGAAAGCCTCTGCCACACCCACAGGGATGTTCTCGGAAGTTTGCCTCATGCATTAGCGAACCTACCCAACGCCTCTGCCACACCCGTGGGAATGTTCTGATCACTACCCAAAGTTTGTCTCACGTACTGCCGAATGCGTGCTATACCTCTACTAAGCCCCTGGGGATTTTGTGGTCGCTCCAGGAAGTTCATCCCACACACTGCAGAATGCGCCCCATGTCGATGCCTCGCCTACAGGGACGTTCCTGTCACACCCGAAAGTTTGTCCCATGAACTGTCGAACATGCCCGACCCCCCCTGCTGCGCTCACAAGGACATTCTGGTTGCTCCTGGAAGTTCGCCCCATTCACTGCCAAATGCGCCTGACGCCTCTACCATGCCCTCAAAGATGTTCCAGTTGCTACCAGAAGTTCATACCGTTCACTGCCGAACAAGCCCGAAGCATCTGGCACGCCCGTGGAGATGTTCCGGTCGCTTCTGGAAGTTCGTTAATTGCACTGCCCAACTTGCCTGAAGCCTCATACTTGCTCGAGGGGATATTCCGGTCAATCCTAGAAGTTTGTCCCATGCACGGTCGAATGTGCCCGATGACTGTTTTGCATCTGCGGGGATGTTCCGGTCACTACCAGAAGTTCATCCCACACACTGGCAAATGCGCCCGACATAGCTACCACACCCGAGTGGTTGTTCTGGTCATTCCCCGAAGTTTATCACATGCACTGCCAAGCTCGCTCTATGCCACTAGGTGCCAGTGGTGATGTTCCAGTTGCTTCCAGAATTTCTTCCCATGCACTGCCCAACATGCCCGAAGCCTCTACCATGCCATGTTTTGGTCGCTCTCGAAATTTCATTCCGAGCACTACCGAACGCATCCGATGCCTGTTCCATGCCCATGGGCTTTATCCAGTTGCTCCCGAAAGTTTGTCGAGCACGCGGCTGAACTTACCTGATGTTGCTGCCACGACTGTAGACATTCTGGTCGCTCCTGGAAGTTCATCCCGCACAATGCTGAATGCACTCTACACCTCAGCCGTGCCCAAAGGGATTTTCTGGTTGCTCTCAGAAGTTCATCTAGTACGCAGCTGAACACACCTGATGCTGCTGCTGTGACCACGGGGATGTTTTGGTCGCTCCTAGAGGTTTGTCCTGCATAGTGCAGAATGCACCTAACACCTCTGCCATGCCTATGGCGATGTTTCGGATGCTCCCAGAAGTTCTTCCGGCGCACTGCCCAATGCACCCGATGCCTCTTCTATGCTCATGGGGATTTTTCGGTTGCTACCAGAAGTTCGTCCAACGTACAGCCAAATGCACCTGATGCTGCTGCCTCGACCACGGGAATGCCCAAAAGTTTGTCCTGCACAATGGTGATTGCACCCGATGCCTTTGCCGCGCCAGTGGAGATTTTTCAGTTGATCCCAGAAGTTTGTCCAATGTGCAGCCAAATGCAACTGATGCTGCTGCCGCGGCCACGGGGACGTTCCAGACGTTCCCGCAAGTTCTTTTGGCACACTGCCCAATGCATATGATGCCTCTTCTGTGCCCACGAGGATATTCTGGTCACTCTTGGAAGTTTCTCCTGCACACTGCCCAACACACACGAAGCCTCTGCCGTGTCCGAGGGAATGTTCTGTTTGCTTCCAGAAGTTTGTCCCGTGCACTGCCGAATTGTTGGGAACCTAAGTATGCAGGAAAGGCAATGGGCAGAAAATGGGGCAGCAAAGGAGAGCATGGGCCAGAAAATGTGCACAAGTATGGCAACGGCAAGTGCGCAGCCCAACAGTGAGGCCAAATCAGTATTTGACTTAATCCTAATCAATGAAGGATATTCACGCCAGAAGGAGTTCTAGCACAAGAAGATAATCGCATCAAGAAGAACTCCAGCAGCAGTAGGAGGACATCTATGCAAAGCAGAGTTCCAGCAGTAGCAGGACATCCATGCCAAGGAGAATTCCAGCAGCAACAAGACATCTACGGCAAGAAGAGTTCTATTAGTAGTAGGACACCATGATGAGTTCCAATAGCAATAGGATATTCATGCCAAGGAGAATCCTAAAGGCAGAAGGATATGTATTGACAGTCCTACTCCTAAAAGGAAAAGCAAAGATAAAGTCCAATTACTGTAAAATATAAGATTAGATAAGCACAGAAAGATTAGTCAAAGTAGGAATTCAAGAAAGACCAAGAATCCTAGTAGGATTAGGACACAAAGGATAAGGTTTATCCTGATAATGTTTTATTTGACTTAGAAAAGCTTGTTGACTTAGGAAACTTAAATACTAGTTAAATTAGGATAAGGCAATCCTAGGACTATAAATACAGGCCCATTATTTGTGAGGAGGAGATATGCTTCGAATTTTGTTTTCTTCTCATTCAATAATCAAGAATCAAAGGTTAGCATTCCTTTTTACTTTCTTGTTTATATTTTTGGTTATCTTTTAAGAGTTGTCTTGAGATAACTTGGGCTTAAGTCAAGGTGAAGAGTTGTCTTCCTTGCTTAAGATCTTAGGTTGAAGTCAAGAGTTGTCTTCTTCAACGAAGGCAAGTTGTGATAAGTTTAAGAGTTGTCTTGCCTATCCAACATATCTTTATATCTATTAGTTAACCCAAAGGACAACTTAGGGAATATAAAATAAGAAAAGAACTCAAGAATCAAATGGGACAGCAAGTTAGGAAGGATTACAGAAGGCGTGTTGACCCCTAAGGTGTAGAAAAGTTGGCGAAAAAATCAGGACCCTAACAAATTGGTGATTTCATTGAGAGATCAGCACAATCACCAGTTGAAAAGAAGTAAAATCGCCCTACAAATTAGTGCTCTAGTTAAGACAGCAGCACAGACACCAGTTAATTGGAAGGCATCAAAGTTACCATGATATCTCGTAGCATTCACCCGCACCATAGGAACAGACTGGGGAAGATTTCTCAGCCACCAACTGGGGAAGAATCCTTGCCTTAAAGAGGAACTAGAATATGATCAATGACCAGGTAGGTGATATCAAACACCAACTATCATCTATCATTCATTCTCTTGAACAATTGAAGAGAGAGACACCCTGAATGGCCGAAAAACAAGTCCAAACCAAGTCAGGCAAAAACAGCCACCTACCATAAACGTCTAGGAGGCTTCAATCTAGAAATCACACGGCACCAAGTGCATGAGGAAGATTCTGAGCAGGAGCAGCTTCTCTCTCAAGAAAGGGGGAAAAGGCGCACAAGTTTGGGAAGAGGAGGGAGACTTCACCAAACGAACACCTGCCCCATGATAACTACAATGATTATAGTGACAATGAGGAGGTGCTGGACAGAAGGCCTACATCATGGCAACCAAGAAGGGTACGAAATCACCCTGAGGCAGAACCATGGCACACCACAAGGAGGGAAGATTGGCACTACGACAGCCCAAGCCATTACACACGGCCTAAGGTAAAAATCGAGTTCCCTACCTTTGAGAAGGGAGATCCAACTGAATGGATCTCCAAGGCTGAATTTTACTTTGAAAAACAAGGTATTGAAAGCGGTGAAAGGGTCGAGTTTGCATCCTATCACCTATGTGGGAGAGCCAACCAATGGTAGCATTGGCTTAAGGCCACCTATGGCCGAGAAGGGAGAAGGATAGGCTGGACAAGGTTCACACAAGAGTTAGTGAACAGATTTGGCCCATCCAGCATGACAAACTATGAGGGACAGCTTGCCAAGATAAGGCAAGAAGGATCTCTAGAAAGTTACCTTGAAGAATTCAAAAGGTTAGCCGAATTGGTAGGACATTGGCCAGATAGTGCACTAATTGGCACTTTTCTAGATGGCCTTGTACCTTGGCTAAGCTGAGAAGTGAAGATGAGGGATCCAAACTCTCTCACTCAGTGCATTAGATTAGCAAGACTCATCAACGATGGGAGAAGCATCACCCGCAGCACAACCAAGGTCATCAAACCCTCGGACAAACTAAGTAAAGCACCCTCATCAAGTAAGACAGCGGCCCCAAAAACAAAGAACCCTCTCAAACTATCCACGAAGAAATCAATAGGAGGATCGAAAGAGGCCTATGTTTTAGGTGCAACGATAAGTGGCAAGTTGGCCACAAGTGCAAAAAAGGATTGTTCAACATCATTGAAGTAGTAAGTGATGAAGAACACGAGGAAAACAGTGAGGGAATAACAAGACAGCTTAATGGATAGTGAGGAGGAAGTAGAGTCAGAACACTCCCCAGATCATGCGGAAGAAGGCTAAATCAATTTGCATGCAGTAGGGGCAACCACCAAGCCTACTGCATGAGGTTTTCCAACCATTAATGGAAAAAAATGTTTTAGTGTTGATAGATAGTGGAACTACTCATAACTTTATCAACTCGAAAATTGGTTAAAATACTTCAGCTACGTCTGAAAAAGATTGCACCCTTTGAGGTAAGAGTGGCAAGCGGACAGAAGCTCAAGTGCGCACAATTAATCCAGCCAGTAGCTATGCAGATTCAAGGAGTCAAAATAGAGGCAGAACTGCATGTGTTAGCCTTGGCAGGTCTTGATGTGGTTTTAGGCAATGCTTGGCTTAAAACCATAGGCAAGATAATGTTCGACTATGAATCCATGGCCATGCACTTCCAATGGAAGGGAAGGGACTGCACATGGGAGGCATCCACCACCAATGCAGCGCATCATTGTGAGGTAAGTACCCTTGAACGATTATACAGAAAAAGGGCACAATGTTTTGCGATTCTATTGGCCACAAAAGAGGAAAACACAGCCGAACATCCTACACACGAAGACATACCAATAGGAGTAAGGGATCTTTTGGAGCAATTCAGAGATGTCTTAGGAGAGCCACAAGGACTACCACCCTCAAGACATTACGACCATGCCATCCCATTAATCGATGAAACCAAGGCAATTAATGTAGCACCTTACCGGTATGCACACTTCCAAAAGAACAAGATCGAAAGACAAGTGGAGGAGATGCTACAGCAAGGTATTATCCAACCTAGCACCTCACCCTTTTCATCTCTCATTCTACTTGTTAGAAAGAAAGAAGAACTTGGAGGTTTTGCACCGATTATCGGGCACTCAACCAAGCAACTGTCAAGGATTGTTTTCGATCCCAACAATTGATGATATGCTGGATGAGTTACATGGAGCAAAGCTGTTCACCAAGCTGGATCTCAAGGCCAGATATCATCAAGTACGCATGAAAGAAGAGGACGTGCAGAAGACAGCATTTCAGACTCATAGTGGACACTACAAGTACCTAGTCATGCCTTCGGACTATGCAACGCACCCTCCACCTTTCAAGCAGCCATGAACGACATCTTCAAACCTTACTTGTGCAGGTTTGTTTTAGTTTTCTTTGATGACATTTTGGTCTATTCTAGGAACCATAATGATCACATAGAACACTTAGCAAAAGTGCTAGAAGTGTTAAGAAGAAATCGTTTTATCATCAAGCCATCCAAGTGCACATTCATGCAAGAGGAGCTTGAATACCTCGGTCACATCATATCCGAAGAAGGAGTGAAGGTAGACCAATGAAAATAGGAGCCATGCAAACATGGCCAACTCCAAAGAATGTCACAGAACTTAGAGGATTTCTAGGTTTGACAGGTTACTATCACTGATTTGTTCGCAAATACGGTGCCATAGCAAAACCACTAACAGATTTGCTAAAGAAGGACGGATTCCTATGGACAGAGAAGAGTGAAGACGCATTCAAGTTGTTGAAGCAAGCTATGTGTGAGACCCCAATGTTAGCACTGCCCGACTTCAACCAAACCTTCGAGCTTCACATTGACGCATGCCAAGATGGAATAGGTGCTGTCCTCAGTCAAGCCGGAAAGACCTATTGCATACATGAGCAGAGTCTTAGGGCCCATGAAAAAGGAATGGTCAGTATATGCCAAGGAGATGTTAGCCATCATCCATGCAGTCAAGGTATGGCGACCTTACCTTCTTGGGAGGAAATTCCTGATCATTATAGATCAACAACCCTTGAGAAAGCCTCATGGAGCAGAAAATTACCACCCCAGAGCAGCAAAAGTTCCTTGTCAAATTGCTGGGTTACGAGTATGAAATAATCTACAAAGCAGGCAAGGAAAATAAAGTAGCAGATGCATTGTCTAGAAGCAATGGAGGTCAAGTGCTATGGACAGCATGTGAGCCTAATGGCGCATGCTTCACTGTCATTAACGGTGCGAAGTGGAATGTATGGACAGAAATCAAGGAGGTAATAGAAATTGACCCTTAAAGCCAAGAGCTCACCACAAAGATCAAGTTATTCTTTTGGTTGGAAGGATTCAAGGCAGAAGTCAAGAAGAAAGACAGCAATTGTGACATTTGCCAATGGATAAAACTAGAAGATGGCAAGACCAAGGGATTGCTACAAGCTTCGCCATTACCCATACAAGTTTGGAAAGACTATAATGACATCCAGCAGCAGTTTTCCAACTTTCACCTTGAGGACAAGGTGAGTCTTCAAGAAAGGGGGATTGTTGAGAACCTAAGTATGCAGGAAAGGCAATGGGCAGAAAATAGGGCAGCAAAGGAGAGCATGGGCCAGAAAATGTGCACAACAAGCATGGCAACAGCAAGTGTGCAGCCCAATAGTAAGGCCCGACCAGTATTTGACTTAATCCTAATCAATGAAGGATATTCATGCTAACAGGAGTTCCAGCAGAAGAAGATAATCGCATCAAGAAGAACTCCAACAGCAGTAGTAGGAATCTACGCAAAGCAGACTTCCAGCAGCAGCAGAACATCCATGCCAAGGAGGATTCCAACAGCAACAAGACATCTACGCCAAGAAGAGTTCTATCAGTAGTAGGACATGCATGATGAGTTCCAATAGCAATAGGATATTCATGCCAAGGAGGATCCTAAGGGCAGAAGGATATGCATTGAGAGTCCTAGTCCTAGAAGCAAAAGTAAAGATAAAGTCCAACTGCTGTAGAATACAAGATAAGATAAGGACAGAAAGATTAGTCAAAGTAGGAATTCTAGTCTAAGTAGGAATTCAAGAAAGACCAAGAATCCTAGTAGGATTAGGACACAAAGGATAAGGTCTATCTTGATAATGATTTATTTGACTTAGAAAAGTTTGTTGACTTAGGAAAACATATCTTAAGTGGATAAAGAACCTAAGTACTAGTTAAATTAAGATAAGGTTGTCTTAGGACTATAAATATAGCCCATTATTTGTGAGTAGGACATAAGCTACGAATTTTGTTATTTTCTTATTCATTGATCAAGAGGTTCATCCTGTGTGATGCCGAATGTGCCCAACACCTTTATCGCACCAACGGGGATGTTCTGGATGCTCCTGGAAGCTCTTCTGGTGCATTGCCTAATGCACCTGATGCCTCTTTTGTGCCTGCGGGGATATTTTGGTCACTCCAGGAAGTTCATTCCGCTAGGAAGTTCGTTTCGTGCACAGCCCAATGCACTCGAAGCCTATGCCGCACTTGGGGGAATGTTCTTTTTACTTTCGGAAGATTATCAGACCCATGGCTGAATGTGTCTAACGCCACTGCCACATCCGCTCTCTTCCGGAAGTTCATCCTATGCACTGCCCAATGTACCTGAAGCCTCTACCATGCCCATGGGGATGTTCTGCTCACTCCTTGAATTTCATCCCGAGCACTTTTGAACGCGTCCAATGCCTCTTCTATGCCCATGGGTTTATCCTGTTGCTCTCGAAAGTTCATCTAGCGTGTGGCCAAACATGCCTGATGCTGCTGCCATGACCACAGGAACGTTCTGGTTGCGCTAGAAGTTTGTCCCACACAATGTTGAATGTGTCTGATGCCTCTGCCACACCCACAGGAATGTTCCTGTCGCTCTCTGAAGTTCTTTCAATGTGCTGCCCAACGCACCAGATGCCTCCTCTGTCCTATGCACAGCCGAACGTGTCTGACAATGCTGCCGCATCTGCAGGGACGTTCAGCTCTCTCCTGGAAGTTCATCCTGCACACTGCCCAACATACCCAAAGCCTCTCTGCCATGTCCATGGGGATGTTCTGGTCACTCCCGAAATTCCGTCCCGAGCAATGCCGAATGCGTCCGACACCTCTGCCATGCCCACGGGGTTTATCTAGTACCTCCCAGAAGTTCATGCAGCATGTGACTGAATGCGCCTGATGGTGCTACTGCGACCGCGGGGATGTTCTAGTCATCTTAGAAGTTTTTCCTGCACAATGCTATATGTGCCGGTCGCCTCTGCCACGCCTGTGGGGATGTTCCAGTCATTCCTAGAAGTTTTTCTCGTGCACTACCGAATGTGTCCAACGGCACTGCCATGCCCGCGCAATGTCTAGCGCACCCAACGTCTCTGCCGCACCTGTAGGGATTTTCCAGTCACGCACGGAAGTTCATCACCTACACAGCTCAACATGCAAGAAGCCTCTGCCACACCAGCGGAGATGTTTCGCTCGCTTCCAGAAGTTCGTCTCGTGCATGGCCGAGCTGTTGGGGTCCCAATCTTTTTGCCCAACTTTTCTACACCTTAGGGGTCAACATGCCTATTGAAATCTTTCCTAACTTGCTATCCAGTTTGATTATTGAGTTCTTTTCTTATATTTACGTCCCCTAAGCTGTCCTTCGAGTTAACTAATATATATAAGCATATGTTGGATAGGCAAGACAACTCTTAAACCTATCACAACTTACCTTGGTTGAAGAAGACAACTCTAGACTTCAACCTAGGCTCTTAAGCAAGAAAGACAACTCTTAACATTGTCTTAAGCCCAAGTTATCTCAAGACAACTCTTAAAAGATAATTGAAATATAAACAAGAATGGAAGCAAGAATGCTAACCTTAATTCTTGATTAATGAATGAGAAATCTACAAAATTTGAAGCATATCCCTCCTCACAAATAATGGGTTGTATTTATAGTATTTAGACAGCCTTATCCTAATTCAACAAGGTATTCTAAGTTAACTAAAACATTATCAAGATAGACCTTATCCCATTGTTTCCTAATCCTACTAGGATTCTTGGTCTTTCTTGAATTTCTACTTAGACTAAAATTCCTACTTTGACTAAGTCTTTCTGCCTTTATCTTATCTCCTCTTCTACAGCTGCTGAACTTCTTCTTGCTGTTTCCTTCTAGGATTAGGACTTCCATATAGTGTGTCCTTCATTTCCAAGATTCCTCCTTGATGTGAACTTCTTGCTGAAGTCAAACCTGCCATGATGTCCTGTTGCTACTAGAGTTCTTCATGCCATCCATGTCCTTTTCCTGCTCATATTACTTCATGTGTGTCCTGCCAATACTGGTGTTCTTCTTGACTTGAATTTTCTCAGTTAGTTAGGACTAGGTCAGAACCTGGCCGTGCTTCATTGCATGCTACGTACAGGCTTGTTGCACGCACATTCTAGCCTGTTTCTGCCTCTCTTCCTGCTTGGCGCCTTGTACACATTCGCTCATGCTCCCTTTGCCTCCTAAGGTCCTCAACACGAGCATGCCTGATGCCGCTGTTGCGACCACAGGAACATTTCAATCGCTCCTAGAAGTTCCTCCTGTGCACTACCGCGCGTCCCTAACTCTGTAATCGTGCCCGTGGGGATGTTCTGGTCAGCCCCAGAAGTACATCCTGTGCACTGCTGAACATGCCCCCACCTTTGCCGCACCTTTAGGGATGTTCCAGCTGCTCTTGGAAGTTTGTCCCGTGCACTGCCCAACATGCTGAAGCCTCAGCTGTGCCCGCGGGTATATTTTGATCGCTCTCAGATGTTCATCCTGTGCACTGCTGAACATGCTCAATGCATCTGCCGCACCGCAAGGATGTTTTGGTCACTCCCAGAAGTTTGTACAGCACACTGCCCAACGTGCTCGAAGACTCTACTGCACGCATAATGATGATGTTCTGGACACCGCAGCTGTGCTTGTAGGAATGTTTGGGTCGCCCCCCTGAAGTTAATTTTGCAGACTGTTGAATAAACCTGACACCTCTGTCGCACCCACGGAGATGTTCCAATCGCTCCCAGAAGTTTGTCCATTGCACTACCAAACACACTAGATATCGCTGCCGTGCCCACAGGGATTTTCAGGTTGCTCCCGAAAGTTCATTCCGCAAGCTCATACCATGCAAAGATGAATGCGCCCACATGGATGTTTTGGTCGCTCCTGGAAGTTCATCCCATGAACTGCTCAACGTGCTAAAAGACTTTGTCGTGGCCTAGGGTTGTTCAAGTTACTCCCAAAAGTTTGTCCCATGCACTGCACAAATCGCCCAAAGACTCTGTTGTGCCCACGGAGATGTTCCAATCCTTACTGGAAGTTTGTCCCACACACTGTTAAACGCATCCAATGCCTCTGCCACACCCGTGGGAATGTTTTAGTTACTCCCAGAAGTTCATTCCTTGCACTTTTGAGTACACCCGATGCTGCTGTTGCACCTGTGGGGATGGTTCGGCAGCTCTCGGAAGTTTGTCTTGCACACTGCCAAACGTGCCTGACACCACTCTTGTGTCTGCAGGGATTTTCCAGTGCCATAAGTTCATCTTGCACACTACCAAATGTGCCCGACACCTCTGTTGCACCCACAGGTATGTTCTAGTTGCTTGCAAAAGTCCATCTTGTGCACTGCACAATGCACCTGAAGCCTCTGCCGCACCTGAGGGAATGTTCGGGTCACTCCTAGAAGTTTGTCTCATGCACCGTCTAACAAACCCAAAGCCTCTGCCACACCCACTAGTATGTTTCAGTCGCTCCCGAAAGTCATCCTGAGCATTGCTAAACTCATCTGATGCCTCTACTGAGCCCGCGGACATTATGTGGTTGCTCTCGCAAGTTTGTTCCATGCACTACCCAGCATTCCTGAAGCCTTTTCTGTGCCCGGGGGGAATGTTTTGGTTGCTTCCGAAAGTTCATCCCGTGCAATGCCGAATGTGTTCCATGCCTCTGCTGCACCCACAGGGATGTTCCATTTGCTCCAAGAAGTTCATCCCGCACACTGCCGAATGCGTCAGACACCGCTACCGTGCCTATGAGAATGTTCTGGTCAATCTCAAAAGTTCTTCCCGTGCACTGTCGAACGTGCCTAATACCTTTGTTGTGTCTGGATGTTTCAGTCACTCCAAGAAGTTCATCATGCACACTATCCAATGCACCTGAAGCCACCCAAAAGTTCATCCCGCGCACTGTAAAACACGCTCGAAGACTCTGCTGCACCCACAGAGATGTTCCAATCTTTATTTGAAGTTCCTCCCACTTGCTACCAAACGCACCTGATGCATCTACCGTGCTCGCGGGGATGTTCTGGTCGCTCCCAAAAGTTTGTCCTGCACACTACTTAATGCGTGAGAAGCCTCTTTTGCGCCCGTGGGGATGTTCTGGCAGCTTCGAGAAGTTTGTCCCATGCACTATCGAGCACACCTGATGTTGCTATTGTGTCCGTGGGGATATTTTGGTTACTCCCAAAAGTTCTTCTAGTGCACTACTGAATGAGTCCAACACTGTTGTTATGTCCAATACTACTGTTGCGACCGTGGGGATGTTCTAATTGCGCCCATAAGTTCATCCCACACACTTACGAATGAGCCCGACGCGTCAGCCTTGCCCACGGGGATGTTCTAGTTGCTTCTGAAAGTTTGTCCTGTGCACTGTACGACACACCCAAAGCCTCTGTTGCACCCGAGGGGATGTTTGGATCACTCCCAGAAGTTTATCGCGTGTACTGCCTAATGCGCCCGACACCTCTGCTGCGCCCGCTGGGATACTCTGGTTGCTTCTGGAATTTCATCCCATGTGCTGCCAAATGCGACTGATGACTTTGTCGTGTCCACTGGGATGTTCTGGTTGCTCTCAGAAGTTCATTCCGCGTCCTACCCTGCCAAATGCATCCGATGCCACTGCCGCACTCATAGGGATGTTATAGTTGCTCCTGAAAGTTCATCTTGAGCAATGCCAAACCCGCCCAATGCCTCTGTTACACCTTGGGCAATGTTTTGGTCACACCTAGAAGTTCATCCTATATGCAGCCAAACATGCCCAATGCTGGTGCCACGTGCAAGGATGCTCCGGTTACTCTCGGGTGTTTGTCCCATGCATGGCCAAACATGCCCAACACCTCTACCGTGCCCACTAGGATGTTCTGGTTGCTCCCAAAAGTACATCTCTGCTGAGCCCGTGGTTCGAGTCCCTGACAAAAGTTTGTCTTGCACACTGCCAAACTGTTGAGGACCTTAAAAGGCAAAGGGAACGAAAGTAGCACAGTAGGATGCAAGAGAGGTGACAGGCAGCAAAGGAGGCAGCTGAACCATGCATGGGCCAGAATTGTGCGCAACAAGATTGGATTCGGCATGCATCCAACCCAGCAGCGAAGCACAGTCAGGTTCTGACTTTGTCCTAATTGACCAAGGATATCCACACAAAGAATACGCATGGTGCAATTTCAGCAGAAGAATGGTATCTACGGCATGAAGAACTTCAGCAGTAACAGGACGTCATGAAGGTTTAGCTTCAACAAGTTGTTCAAGCCAAGAAATCTTGGGATAGAAGGACATGCCATAAGAAAGTCCTCATCTTAGAAGGAAACATCAAGATAAAGACTAGCAGCTGTAGGAGATAAGATAAGGATAAAGATGTTTAGTCAAAATAAGATTAGTCAATCAAGAAGACCAAGAATCCTAATAGAATTAGGAAACTTTTGGATAAGATCTATCTTGATAAGATTCTAGTTGTCTTAGGAAACTTTGTTGACTTAAGAAAACTTATCCTAAGTGAGTAAGGAACTCTGGTACTAGTTGAATTAGGAAAAAGGCTGTCATAATACATGAACTGAATTTTTATATTTTTATTCATTAATCAAGAATCAAGCTTCGGCATTCTTGTTTATATTCTTGTCAGTTATCTTTGAAGAGTTGTCTTGTGATAACTTGGGCTTAAGTCAAGGTCAAGAGTTGTTTTCCTTGCTTAAGAGCTTAGGTTGAAGTTAAGAGTTATCTTCTTCAACCAAGGCAAGTTGAGATAGGTTTAAGAACTGTCTTACCTATCCAACATATCTTTTATTCATTAGTTAATCCCAAATGACAGCTTAATGGATGTTAATCAAGGTGAAGAACTCAAGGATCAAATGGGACAGCAAGTTAGGAGAAGTTTAGAAGTCATGCTAACCCCCAGGTATAGAAAAGTTGGGACTCGAAATTGGGACCCTAACATGAACGCACCTGATGCTGCTACCTTACCCACGGGGATGTTCCAATTCCTGCCTGAAGTTCCTCTTGTGCACTGCTGAATGCACCCGATGCCTCTGTCGTGCTTGCGAAGATGTTTCGGAAGCTCCCAGAAGTTCATCCCACGCACTGTCTAACTTACCCGAACCCTCTGCTGCTCCTGCCGAATGTACCCGACACTGCTGCCGTGCCTGCAGGCATGTTCCAATTGCTCCCCGAAGTTCATCCCCCGAACTGCCAAATGTCCCCGACCCTTCGGATGCTCTCGTAGGGATATTCCAGAAGCTCCTGGCAGTTCATCTAGCACTCTGTCCAATGTGCCTGAAGCTTCTTTTGTGCCTGTGGGCATGCTCTAGTCGCTCCCAGAAGTTCGTCTTGTGCTCTGGCTAATGTGCTTGAAGCCTCTACCGTGGCTATGAGGATGTTCTGATCACTCCCAAAAGTTCATCCCACACACTTCCAAACGTGCCCGACACTGCTGCCACGCCCGTAGGAATGTTCATGGTCACTCCTGGAAGTTCATCCCATGCACTGCCAAACACGCTCGACACCTCTGCTGCACCAGCAGGGATTCTTCAGTTGCTTTTGGAAGTTCGTCTCGTGCACAGCCCAAAGCACCTGAAGCCTCTTCCATGCCTGTTGGGATGTTCTAGTTGCCCCCAGAAATTCATCCCATGCACTACATAAAGCACCGGAAGTTCATCCCAGGCACTGCCGAACGTGCTCGATGGCTCTGCCATGCCTAAGAGGATATTTTAGTCGCTCTCGAAAGTTCATTGCGTGTGCAGCTGAGCGTGCCCAATGCCTCTTCCTCACCTAAGGGGATGTTTCAGTCACCCCTGGAAGTTCATCCCGTACATTGCACAACACACTCAAAGGTTCTAGCATGCCCACGGGGATGTTCTGGTCACTCCCGGAAGTTCGTCCTGCACACTGCAAAATGTGTCCGATGCCACTTCATTGCATGCGGGGATGATCCGGTTACTCCTGGAAGTTCATCCTGCGCATTGCCAAATGCACCCAATGCCTCTGCCAAGTCCGTAGGGATGTTCCAATCCCTCCCAGAAGTTCATCCATCACTTTCAAATGCGCCCGATGCTGCTGCCACGCCTGCAGAGATGTTCCGGTTGCTCCCCAAAGTTTGTTGCGTCCACTGCAAAGCTGTTGAGATCTCAATTTCTTTCCCTAACTTTTCTACACCTTAGGGGTCAGAAGGCCTACAATAAGCCTTCCTAACTTGCTGTCCTGTTTGATTCTTGAGTTCTTTTCATATATTTACGTCCCCTAAGCTGTCATTTGAGATTAACTAATAAATATGTAAGGATATGTTGGATAGGCAAGACAACTCTTAAACCTATCACAACTTGCCTTGGTTGAAGAAGACAACTCTTAACTTCAACCTTAACTCTTAAGCAAGGAAGACAACTCTTAACCTTGTCTTAAGCCCAAGTTATCTCAAGACAACTCTTAAAAGATAATCGAAAATATAAACAAGAAAGTAAGCAAGAATACTAACTTTGATTCTTGATTATTGAATGAGAAAATAATAAAATTCATAGCATATGTCCTCCTCACAAATAATGGGCTGTATTTATAGTCCTAAGATAGCGTTATCTACTTAGGATATGTTTTCCTAAGTCAAAAAGCTTTTCTAAGTCAACTAAAACATTATCAAGATAGACCTTATCCCATTGTTTCCTAATCCTACTAGGATTCTTGGTCTTTCTTGAATTCCTACTAAGACTAGAATTCCTACTTTGACTAAGTCCTTCTATCCTTATCTTATCTTCTTTCCTACAGCTGCTGATTTCTTCTTTGACTTTTTCTTCTTGGATTAGACTTCTGTTGTGGTGTCCTTCCTCTCCAAGACTTCTCTTTTGGCGTGGTCATCTTGCTGAAGTAAACCCTTCAAGACGTCCTGCTGCTGCTGAAGTTCTTCACGCCGTCACTCTCCTTCTCCTGCTCAGATTGTTTCCTGCGTGTCTTGCCAATGCTGGTCTTCTTCTTGGCTTTGATTTCCGCAATTGATTAGGACTGAATCAGAACCTGGCCGTGCTTCACTGCTTGCTGCGTGCAGGCTTGTTACGCACACACTCTGACCTGTTGCTGTCTCTCTTATTGCCTGGCGCTTTGCGCGCATTCGCTCACGCTCCCTTTGCCTCCTAAGGTCCTCAACAGGAGTGCGCCTAACGCCCCTACTGCATGTGCGGGGTTGATCCGATCGCTCACGGAAGTTTATTTTGCATACTGCCCAATGCGCCCTACGCCTCTGACGCACCTGCAAGGATGTTTCAGTCACTCCCAGAAGTTCAACTTGAGCAATTCCAAATGTATCTGACGCCTCTGCCAAGCCTGTGACGCACCTGCAAGGATGTTTCAGTCACTCCCAGAAGTTCAACTTGAGCAATTCCAAATGTATCTGACGCCTCTGCCAAGCCGGCAGAGATTTTTCGGTCACTCCCGAAAGTTTATCCCACACACTGCCAAATGCACCCGACACCTCTGCCGCGCCCGCCAGGATGTTGTGTTTGCTCCAGGAAGTTCGTCCAGCAGACTACCAAATGTGTCCGACGCCACTGCTGTGCCTGCTGGAATGTTCTGATTGCTTCGGAAGTTCATCCATGCACTGCTGAATGTGTCAACGCCTCTGCTGCACCCACGAGGATGTACTGGTTGCTCTCGGAAGTTCGTCCAGCACACTGCCCAATGCACTCGAAGCCTCAAACTCGCCTGCAGGTAAGTTCCATCCGCTCCCGGAAGTTCATCCGGTGCACTGCCAATGTGTCCAACTCTGCTGCCGTGCCTGCAGGTATTTTCTTGTCGCTTCTGGAAGTTCAGCTCGAGCACTGCCAAACATGTCCAACGCTTTTAGCGGGCCCGTGGATATTCTCCAGTCACTCCCAAAAGTTCGTCCCATGAACTGCCGAATGCACCCGATGCCTGTGCTGCGCCTGCAGAGATGTTCTGGTCACTTCTGGAAAATTTGTGCCGTGTACTGCCCAATGCCCTCCAAGCCTATGCCATGACTGTGGGGATGCTTTTGTCACTCCTGGAAGTTTTCCTGCACACTGCCAAAATGTTGAGAACCTAAGTATGCAGGAAATGCAACGGGCAGAAAATGAGGCAACAAAGGAGAGCATGGGCTAGAAAATGTGCACGACAAGCATGGCAACAAGAAGTATGCAGCCTAGCAGTGAGGCCTAGCCAGTATTTGACTTAATCTTAATTAATGAAGGACATTCACACCAACAAGAGTTCCAGCAGAAGAAGGATAATTGCATCAAGAAGAACTCCAGTGGCAGCAGAATGTCCATCTCAAGAAGAGTTCCAGCAGTAAGAGGACATCTATGCCAAGCAGAGTTCCAGCAGTAGCAAGACATTCATGCCAAGGAGAGTTCCAGCAGCAGCAGGACATCTATGCCAAGCAGAGTTCCAGTAGCAGCAAGACATCAATGCCAAGGAGAATTCATCAGCAATAGGACAGTCACAACAAGAAGAATTCTAAGGGCAGAAGGATGCACCTTGAGAGTCCTAGTCCTAGAAGGATAATCCAAGAGAAAGTCTAGCCTTTGTAAAATACAAGATAAGGTAGGAATTCTAGTCTAGGTAGAAAATCAAGAAAGACCAAGAATCCTAGTAGAATTAGGAAACATTTGGATAAGGTCTATCTTGATAAAGTTTTAGATGTCTTAGACAACCTTGTTGACTTAGGAAAACATATGCTAAGTGGATAAGGAACTTAAGTACTAGTTGAATTAGGATAAGGCTATCCAATACTATAAATACAGCCCATTATTTGTGACCAGGGAGATATGCTAAGAATTTTGTTATTTCTCATTCAATAATCAAGAATCAAGGTTAGCATTCTTGCTCACATTCTTGTTTATATTTTCGGTTATCTTTTAAGAGTTGTCTTGAGATAACTTGGGCTTAAGACAAGGTTAAGTGTTGTATTCCTTGCTTAAGAGCTAAGGTTGAAGTTAAGAGCTGTCTTCTTTAATCAAGGCAAGTTGTGATAGATTTAAGAGTTGTCTTGCCTATCTAACATATCCTTATATATATTAGTTAACCCGAAGAACAGCTTAGGGGACGTAAATATAAGAAAAGAACTCAAGAATCAAACGGGACAGCAAGTTAGGAAGGATTTCAATGGCATGCTGACCCCTATGGTGTAGAAAAGTTGGGGAAAAAAATTGAGACCCCACCACAAACACATCCTGCGTGGCTGCTGCAGTCGCAGCGATGTTCTGGTCGCTCCCAGAAGTTCAACCCGCACACTGCCAAACATGTCCGAAACCATTGTTGCAGCTGCGAGAATGTTTGGGTTGCTACTAGAAGTTTGTCTCATGCACTGCCCAACATGCTCGACGCCTCTGCCATGCCCATAGGGATGTTCCGGTCGCTCCTAGAAGTTTGGCCCGTGCACTGCCAAATGCGCCTGAACACTCTTCTGCGCCAGCGGGGATGTTCTAGTCGTCCCAAGAAGTTCATCCTACACACTGCCAAACGTCCCCGATGCCACTACCACACCCGTGGGAATGTTTTGGTTGCACCCGCAAGTTCATCCTGCGCATTACTGAATACGCCTGACGCCTGTGCCACACTTGTAGGGATGTTCTGATTGCTCCCAAAAGTTCGCCCCAAGAACTACTAAACATGAACATGCCTCTGCCATGCCTGCGGGGATGTTCCAGTCACTCCTCAAAGTTCATCCTGTGCACTCCTCAAAGCAAACCTAGCTCGATCTGGATGGCAGGATCAGAGGCTAGAGTTATGTCATTCCTTTTCATTCCGGTTATCTCTTATTGGCTATTCCTTTTCATTCGGCTGAAGGATCAGTGGAAGATATTTCCCCTCTTCATGATGAAATGGCAAAGGCGAGGTTTCTTCCCCAAATAGGGGGTGCGCCAAGGGTTGAGATAGATAAAGATCACGCCATGGTTTTGGCCCATTTATCCTATTGCTTGTTGGGATTGTTGCTTCGCATTGGATCACTCTACTACCAAACCATTATAAAAAGCCTTCCCATATCTATAAGGTCAAAAACAAAAGTTCTATTGAAAGTGGCAGGCAACCTCTTACTTTACTTAATGGAATCGGACAAGAGGAAAAAGAGGGCTGACTGTAAGCATAAAATACTAAAACATGCTTTAAAAACTCAAAATTTAAATTGTGGAAGCCATGGATAACCAACCTCTCGCCATTGCTTTTCTTCACGTTTTTTAGTGTTGCCAAAGCCTTTTAAGCTCTTTAAATCCTCTCAAGATGGTGTTTAACAAGAATTTCGAGCTTAGGGACCTTTGCAAAGCAAAACACCTCCCAATTTATAGAATTCTTCCCATCAAAGAATTCTCACACTTAATGGAGGTATTATGGCTACTCAATGCTGCAGTTTCATATTTTAAATTTGAATTCAAGAATTACAAAACATAATGGAGAGTTAAGGGCCATAATTTGGATGTTACAAATTTATTTCTTAATGAATTTGATTGTTACAAATTCATAATTTGTAACTTACATTCTCCCACTTGGCCCGCAAACTTCAAATTCTCACATACAAGAAACATCATACATGAATCATGGCGATATATTATCAAAATTGATAACTTCTCTTCCATGTATTACAGATATATGATACTTCTTACTATAACCTTAATATGTTAATCTTAATGAATAAACCCTATGTTTATTCTTGGTCCCACATAATGACCTTAACTTAATGAATAAACTTCATGCTTTATTCTAGGTCTAATACAAAATTTTGTTTTCTTTCAAATAAATGTGCACACTTTATTAGAAGACAAATAATCAGAATTTCATTATTAACAATGAATTTACATATTAGAACCAAGTCCCATATGTATTACATGATCCTTAAACCTTGATGGTGGCATGCCTTTTGTTAAAGGATTTACAATCATCAATTCAGTGCTGATGTGCTCAATGACCACTTTATTTTCCTTAATACGTTCTCTAATGGCTAAGTACTTAATGTTGATGTATTTACTTCGACTCCCACTTTTATTATTCTTAGCCAAAAATACAGCAGCTGAATTGTCACAATATATCCTTAATGGCTTAGAAAATTGAAATCCAAAGTCTAAGCCCATATATGAAACTCTTTAACCAAACTCCATGAGAGGTGGCCTCAAAACACGAAACGAACTCAGCTTCCATAGTGGAAGTAGCAATCAATGATTGCTTAGCGCTTCTCCAAGATACAACTCCGCTAGCTAACATAAAGATGTATCCAGATGTTGATTTTCTTGAATCATCACAGCCAGCGAAGTCAGAATCTGAGTAGCCAACTACTTCTAGATTGTTAGTTTATCTATACATAAGCATGTAATCTTTGGTCCCCTGAAGGTACCTTAAAACTTTCTTTGCAGCTTTCCAGTGGTCCATTCCTAGGGTTACTCTGATATCTTCCCTAGCATTCCAACTGCGAAAGCTATGTTAGGTCTTGTATAGACTTGTGCATACATAATGCTTCCAACAGCTAAAGCATATGGAATGTTGGTCATTTGTTCCATTTCGAGATTATTTCTAGGACATTGGCTCAAATTGAACTTATCTCCCTTAACAATTGGTGCTACACTTGGAGAAAAATATTTCATTCAAAATCTTTCTAAAACTTTCTTGATATAGGTTTCCTGAGATAGACCTAAAATACTCCTGTGTCTATCTCTATGTATCTTGATGCCAATGACATAAGATGCTTCACCCATATCTTTCATATCAAAATTTTTAGAAAGAAATTGTTTCACCTCATGTAGAAACCCTTTATTATTGGTTGCAAGTAGTATATCATCCACATATAGAACAAGGAAACAAATTTTACTCCCACTAACCTTCTGGTATATACATTGATCCATGATATTTTCTTCAAAACCAAATGAAGAAATAATTTCATGAAATTTTAAATACCATTGTCGAGAGGCTTGTTTCAATCCATATTTAGATTTCTTAAGTTTGCAAACCAAATGTTCACCATCACTAGAAGAAAATCCTTCAAGTTGTTTCATATAAACCTCTTCTTCCAAATCTCCATTAAGAAATGTTGTTTTCACATCCATTTGATGTAACTCTAAATCAAAATGAGCTACTAATGACATAATCACACGAAAAGAATCTTTCTTTGACATAGGAGAAAATGTTTTTGTGTAATCGATTCCTTCTTTCTGAGTAAATCCTTTGGCAACAAGTCTTGCCTTGTATCTCTCAATGTTGCCTAATGAATCCTTTTTGGTTTTAAATATCCATTTACACGCTATGGATTTAAATCCTTTAGGCAACTTAACAAGATTCTAGACTCCATTCGTTGACATCGAATTTATCTCATCCTTCATGACATCATACCTTAAGTTAGATTGCTGACAACTCATGGCCTGTGAAAACGTTTACGGATCATTTATGGCTCCAATATTATAGTCTAACTCTTGTAAATACACAATATAATCACTAGAAATTGGTGATCTTTTTACTCTAGTAGATCTTCTTAAAGTTGTTTCAACATTTTCCTGAGGATTATGTTGCATAATTGGTTGTTCAACAACTTGATCTACTAAAACATCACTAGTTTTTGAAATTTGATTATCATTTAGTTGAATAACATCCATTTGTACTGAAGGAATATTATTGATGACAATCACTTTAGTACTTGAAGTGGATAGTTCTGAATGATCATTCTCAGAAACTATCTTCTGAGATTGATCCCTCCCACTGATCAAGTCATTCTCAAGAAACTTAGCATTTCTTGATTCCACAAACTTAATGTGATATGATGGACAATAAAATTTGTATCCTTTAGACCTTTCTGAATATCCAACAAAATATCCACTTATGGTTCTAGGATCCAATTTCTTTTCTTGTGGATTGTAAACTCTTATTTCAGAAGGACAACCCCAAATGCGTACATGTTGCAAACTCGGTTTCCATCCCTTTCCATAACTCAAATGGTGTTTTTGAAACAGCCTTAGTTGGAACCCGATTTAATATGTACACAGCTGTCTTAAGAGCTTCTGTCCACAAAGACTTAAGAAGTTTGGAATTGCTAAGCATACTCTATACCATATCCAATAATGTTCGATTTCTTCTTTCTGCTACACCATTCTGGTCTGGAGAACCAGGCATAGTATATTGGGCAATAATCCATGCTCTTGAAGAAATCTCGCAAATGGCCCAAGTGCTTGTCCATTTTCTGTGTATTTACCATAGTATTCACCACCTCTATCTGATCTCACGATTTTTATTTGCTTACCACATTGTTTCTCTACTTTAGTTTTGAATATTTTAAAAGCATGTAATGCTTCATCCTCAGTATTCAACAAGTAGAGATACATAAATCGTGAATAATCATCAATAAAAGTGATAAAATACTTATAACTATATGAGTCTATATTGATACTACAAATATCTTTATGTATGATTTCCAATAAGTTTGAACTCCTCTTAGCACCTTTCTTTGACTTGTTGGTCTGCTTACCCTTTATACAGTCCACACAAGTCTCAAAATCAGTAAAATCTAAAGTACTAAGTACTTTATCATTTACTAACCATTTGATTCTTTCTACGAAGATATGTCCTAATCTCCGATGCCACAATATAGAGAAATTTTCATTCATAACTTTTCTTTTTATACCAGCATGAGTATGCATTGTATTATAACAAGCATTATTTTGTAAATTAATATGAAAAAGACCATCAGACAATGTACCACTTTTAACAAGATTTGATTTATAAAAAATTTTCGTTAAAAGAATTCGAAAAGTTGAAGGAATATCCATAGGGTACAAGTTTAGAAATAGAAATTAAGTTTCTAGAAAAATTAGGAATATAAAAGGTCTTTTCCAGATTCATTACAAAACCACTGTTGAGAACTAAACTGTATGTTCCAATAACCTCTACAGTTGAGCTTATCTTATTTTCAAAATAGATAAAACGCTCAGCTCCCACTAGTTTACTTAGGTTTTGCAAACCCTGCAAAACGTTCGTAATATGGATTGTAAAACTAGAGTCAATCCACCATATGTTATGACAAACTTCAGTCATATTAGATTCATAACTTACAAAAGAAAAAGAAACACCTTTCTTAACAAACCATTGCTGAAACTTGATACAATCCTTCTTTATATGCCCCTTTTTCTTACAAAATAAACATTTGGATTCTTTCTTTATTTCAGCTTGGATAGGTATTTTGCTTTTCCCTTTCTTCTTAATTTTTCCCTTTGTTGCCAAATGTGCACTTTGAATGTTTACTCCCATTTCTGCAATTAACCTTCCCTCTTCTTGAACACACATGGTCATCAATTCATTAATAGACCATTTATCTTTATGTGTGTTATAAGAAATTTTAAATGGTCTATATGGTTGAGGAAGTGAATTCAAAATATAGTGTACAAGGAAAGGTTCAGACATTGTCACATCAAGAGTTTTCAATTGAGCCGCAATATCTCTTATCTTTATGATATGCTTTCGCACACCAGTGATGGTGGTAAGTTTCATGGAAGAGAATTGCATAATAAGGGTACTAACTAGTGCTTTATCTTATGACTCAAATTGTTCATCAATAGCCTTAATCAAAGCACGGACATCATCATGCTGAGCGACTGAACCACGTATACTAGCAAAAATTTTAGTCTTTATGAAGATTACACTAAGACGATTAGATCGCTCCCAACGTTCATAAAGCTTAATTTGTGCTGGAGTGCTAGCATCAGTAATAGGTGATGGTTCATCTTTCCGTATAGCATAATCTATATCCTGCCGCCCTAAATACAATAATATTTTCTCTTTCCATGTCTTATAATTATCTCCTACTAGTTCAGGAACATCTAAGTTGATATCAGATATATTTGTAGGTTGTGATGCTGTAAAAATACATACTTATGATGAATTTTATTGAGGCTTAAACGTTATCATATTTTATCAATATAAAATATGCATAAAATATGAATCGCATGACATAAAATACTACCTGTGGGTTAAAAATTTTATTCAAATAAAACTATTATATTATCTCTAATTTCTTAATTCCTGTGGGTAAATTAAGAAAAATAATATAATATTTTATCCTAATTAATTATATAAACGTAATAAAAATTTCCTGTTGGATAAAATTTATCACATCTAGTATAATCAATTACAATTAATGTCTTAAATTATATGTGATCCTTATACAATATAAAGTTTTATCTAACTTAGGGATGTTATGGCTACTCCCTAATATATTAAACTTTTTACGGATCACTAAGATATTTTAATAAATATATATGCCTTATAGAAATTTTATCCAAAATATTTCTATATTTATTGTACAAGTAATAGAGAGTAATATATTTAGCTAACAATCACAGTAGGTCAATTTCTTGGAAAGATTGGAGGGGTCACAAGCGGTCTCACTTAAAACCCAACCTCCTTAAACAGAATTTTTCCAAACATGTGATTATAAGCAAATAAAATACTACAACTATACCTAACAATAATACTTCAATATGACATTTTTATATTTACTTAAATTTTATGTATTTTTTTAATGTATTTGCATACCATTTACTCTCTCTAAAATGTATGAATAAAAATATAAAATACATAAACTCAGCAAATTATATTATTACATCATAAAACATAAAATATATGCTTCAAATAATTAAATCCAAATTATGCATCTAACATGACATAAATAATATGCATAAATTCAAACATTTAAATTATATAATATAATTTAATTAAAAATAAATAAATAAATTATAATAAATTTGATCGTATTAAAATATTTATAAATATATTTTAAATATAAGTTACAAATTTAATAATGGGCATTTTTTTAAATTTATTTATGCAATTAATATTAACATTAAAAACAGATAAAAATATTAAATGTGTCTAAATATAATAAAAATGGCCATGACTCAGTGGTCAAGGCTTGTTATATATGGGCCTGGGTTCGAATCTAGTCCATTCTAATATATTTTTTAAATACTAAAGAAACCAGTATGACATGTCATCCATGCATATTAAAGACAAACTCGTATCACATGTCATCCACTGGTAAGGGTCTTCTTCAACCTCTAGCCGGGTCAACCTGACATGAATTTAGACCCACGGACCCGAAAACTTATCCAACCAATTTTTCAACCATTTTTGACACCGTTTTTAATGTTTTTTTACTTCCAAAATGTTATAAATTTAATGTTAAAATAATTTATAACATATATTTTTAATAAAAATATAAAAACATAAGTTGCATGGAAAAATAAAAACTTTAACAAACCCATAACTCTATTTCATATTTTTCTTTCATGCAACTCAGCAAAGTAAGCAAGGCAGAGATTATATACATGCTCTGATACCAAATGTAAGCATAAAATACTAAAACATGCTTTAAAAAACTGAAAATTTAAGTTGCAAAAGCCATGGATAACCAACCTCTCGCCATTGCTTTTCTTCACGTTTTTTAGTGTTGTCAAAGCCTTCTAAGCTCTCTAAATCCTCTCAAGATGGTGTTTAACAAGAATTTCGAGCTTAGGGACCTTTGCAAAGCAAAACACCTCCCAATTTATAGAATTCTTCCCATCAAAGAATTCTCACACTTAATGGAGGTATTATGGCTACTCAATGCTGCAGTTTCACATTTTAAATTTGAATTCAAGAGTTACAAAACATAATGGAGAGTTAAGGGCCATAATTTGGATGTTACAAATTTATTTCTTAATGAATTTGATTGTTACAAATTCATAATTTGTAACTTACA